>RCUC01161956.1:0-68137 GCA_003697995.1 Taxidea taxus jeffersonii | reverse complement strand
ATGGAAAGAACCTAGATGTCCCTCAACAGATGACTGGATAAAGAAGAGGTGGTATATATATACAATGGAATACTATGCAGCTTTTTTTGAGGAACCTCCATGCTGTTTTCCAGAGTGGTTGCACCAGCTTGCATTCCCACCAACAGTGGAGGAGGGTTCCCCTTTCTCCACATCCTCGCCAGCATCTGTCATTTCCTGACTTGTTCATTTTAGCCATTCTGACTGGTGTGAGGTGGTATCTCATTGTGGTTTTGATTTGTATTTCCCTGATGCCCAGTGATGTGGAGCACTTTTTCATGTGTCTGTTGGCCATCTGGATGTCTTCTTTGCAGAAATGTCTGTTCATGTCCTCTGCCCGTTTCTTGATTGGATTATTTGTTCTTTGGGTGTTGAGTTTGCTAAGCTCTTTATAGATTTTGGATACTAGCCCTTTATCTGATATGTCATTAGCAAATATCTTCTCCCATTCTGTCAGTTGTCTTTTGGTTTTGTTGACTGTTTCCTTTGCTGTGCAAAAGCTTTTGATCTTGATGAAGTCCCAATAGTTCATTTTTTCCCTTGCTTCCCTTGCCTTTGGCGTTGTTCCTAGGAAGAAGTTGCTGCGGCTGAGGTCGAAGAGGTTGCTGCCTGTGTTCTCCTCAAGGATTTTGATGGATTCCTTTCTTACATTGAGGTCCTTCATCCATTTTGAGTCTATTTTCATGTGTGGTGTAAGGAAATGATCCAATTTCATTTTTCTGCATGTGGCTGTCCAATTTTCCCAACACCATTTGTTGAAGAGGCTGTCTTTTTACCATTGGATATTCTTTCCTGCTTTGTCGAAGATTAGTTGACCATAGAGTTGAGGGTCTATTTCTGGGCTCTCTATTCTGTTCCATTGATCTATGTGTCTGTTTTTGTGCCAGTACCATTCTGTCTTGATGATGACAGCTTTGTAGTAGAGCTTGAAGTCTGGAATTGTGATGCCACCAACTTTGGCTTTCATTTTCAATATTCCTTTGGCTATTTGCGGTCTTTTCTGGTTCCATATAAGTTTTAGGATTATTTGTTCCATTTCTTTGAAAAAATTGGATGGGATTTTGATAGGCATTGCACTAAATGTGTAGATAGCTTTAGGTAGCATAGACATTTTCACAATGTTTATTCTTCCAATCCATGAACATGGAACATTTTTCCATCTCTTTGTGTCTTCCTCAATTTCTTTCATGAGTACTTTACAGTTTTCTGAGTATAGATTCTTTGCCTCTTTGGTTAGGTTTATTCCTAGGTATCTTATGGTTTGGGGTGTAATAGTAAATGGGATGGACTCCTTAATTTCTCTTTCTTCTGTCTTGTTGTTGGTGTAAAGAAATGCAACTGATTTCTGTGCATTGATTTTATATCCTGACACTTTACTGAATTCCTGTATAAGCTCTAGCAGTTTTGGAGTGGAGCCTTTTGGGTTTTCCACATATAGTATCATATCATCTGCAAAGAGTGATAGTTTGACTTCTTCTTTGCCAACTTGGATGCCTTTAATTTCTTTTTGTTGTCTGATTGCTGAGGCTAGGACTTCTAGTACTATGTTGAATAGCAGTGGTGATAATGGACGTCCCTGCCGTGTTCCTGACCTTAACGGAAAAGCTCTCAGTTTTTCTCCATTGAGAATGATACTTGTGGTGGGTTTTTCATAGATGGCTTTGATAATATTGAGGTATGTGCCCTCTATCCCTACACTTTGAAGAGTTTTGATTAGGAAGGGGTGCTGTACTTTGTCAAATGCTTTTTCAGCATCTATTGAGAGTATCATATGGTTCTTGTTCTTTCTTTTGTTAATGTATTGAGGCTTTTCTTTATTAATTAATTTTTGAAGATGGAAAAAACTGTAGAAGCAGGAGAATAGGCACTTCAAATGAGGCCGATGTAAAATGAGTACCAATCCACTGTTTGTGGAAAATGTATGTCTAAATGAAGTCATATGAAAAAGACTGTTTCAGATTTAAAAGCTACATCATCTCTTTAACAATACTACCTTTACTTGAGTTTACATTTCAGCACTCTAGAAATTGACTATATTTTTAAGATATTTTCTAAAACTATTTTCTAGATCTCCAGTTTTCAAATAACTTGGTGATATTTGAAAATGCAGATTCCTAAAGCCCATTTCATGCCTGCTAAATTGGAATCCCTCCAGATGGAGCCCAGGAATTTACTTAAAAAAAAAAAATAGTAGGTTCTTAATGGCATAAGCACATATTCAAACTCAATCTTGTGTAAGTTTTCTTTTTACTTGTGTGTGTGTGTGTGTGTGTGTGTGTGTGTAAACATCCCTCTGCTATGTTATTGCTACTTCTTGAGGAGTTTTAAGAAACTTGTCTTCATGTGTATATGCTATTACTTAGTTTACGTAAACTTTAAAACACAGGAGTTTAAGAACAGACACCCTTAAAACTATGAGAATGTAATAAAATGATATTTTTTCACAATGCAAGAGAAATCATTAAAACAACAAAACTGGCCTTAGAATGGTGTTGGTGTTTACCTGAATCACACCATTAACGTTCTACACATGATGATAAGACTAAATTACCTACATGCTAGGGAAGTCCAGAAATTAGTCTTTGATTGCCTTGGCAGGTTCATAGAATCAGACCACATACCATACATTAAATGAAGAGCTGTTTTCATTGTTAATCATCCCAGAAAGAGAACAGTGAAGGTAGAAAATGAGGACTGGAGGCAATAATCATCTAGCAAAAAGGGGATACATCGCCATCTCTGGGGCTTGATTGTGGAAAAGATCAAGCAATTGTTGGTTAGAATTCAGCTGTCTTGTACCATAGCTATTCTGCAAGTTACCTAGAGAGGAGGCCTGTCAGGAAACCTGACAAAGTGTAGAACATCAGTGATTTCTAGAGAAGGACATCTGTGCCCAGCAGAGAAACAGCAGCATGAGAAATCACCAGCAGAGGCAGTAGTGTGGTTGCAGAATAATCCAGTGTTAGTGGAAAAACATGAAAGATACATTTCTAAGCACCCGTGAGGCAATACCATAGAGCACATTGAGTGGAGCCATTTTTTAATCATTATTTCTTATTTGGGTTTGAACTTGTATAATTTGAATTTTTAAACTGTAGATTTATTTTGGAACAATATGTTAAGATCTATGGTTTTAGTTAGACTTAATTATTTTAATTTAAGTTAAAACATAATATTATGACCCTGTTCAATAATTTTCAGAATTATAATGTTCCTCTTTGGCCAACTCTGTCAAATACAGCTCATAATATTTAAGAAGCAAATAAACAGGTTTGCACAACTTTTCCTCTTAACATGTAAACAAGTCTTTTAGGAAGGTTATTCCATGACCCAAGATTTTATTTGTATATGCACACTACCCTAAATTTGTAGGTGGATACTAAACAATCATCCAGATAACTTTCATTGCTTCAGTGTCTACTGAGAACATTTATTATGACTGAAGGAGCATAATCACACAACAGTAGGTTCCCTTGTATAATTTCCCCCATGTATTTTCTGTAGTATTATAGGAAGGACAACTTCTAAAAAGTTTCCCATTTGGAGATCTGGGGTCAAGTAAATTCAGAAATAATGCACAGCTGGACCCTAATAATACATAAGTAAAGTAGATGCCCTGAGAAGGTCAGACCTAAAAAAGTCTTCTGTGACTCTGATTATTCCAACATAATCTTATTGAAACATGGAAACCCATTTTTATGTGAAATTTATTAACATATTAAGTAACATTTTAGATAATTGTACAAAAATGGAAAGATTATAGGCCCTGTTATCACACGTGTGTAATCGAATGCCAGCACAGCCTCTTATACTTGTGACCTGGCCTTTTAAAACAATATATTATATATCATATTATATGTGGTATCCATATTATATTATATACCCACAAATAAAACACACACAAATAAAAATGAATACCTCCCAAGGAGGTGTTTTGTTTTGTTTTGTTTGAAAATCAGTTGAAGCGTGCCTGGGTGGCTCAGTCATTAAGCATCTGCCTTTGGCTTAGGTCAAGATCCCAAGGTCCTGGGATGAAACCCCGCATTGGGCTCCCTCCTCTGTAGAAGACTGCTTCTTCCTCTCCCACTCCCCCTGCTTGTGTTTACTGTTTAGCTGTCTCTCTCTGTGTCAAATAAATAAAATCTTTAAAAAAAAGAAAAGAAGAGAAAATCAGTTGAAATAATGTATATAAAAAGTCTAGGACATTCTGGGCAATATAGTTGCTTGAAAAAAATGCTAGTTTCTTAGTTAACTTTAGTATTTCCTAACCAAAACCTTCTAAACTCTTCCTAAATCAATGTTTTGGACTTGGTTAAAGATCAAATGGGCAGGATCTCAGTAAATAAAATAAATATATTTAAAGGTGCAGGTAGTACTGATATGAAATAGCACAAAATATAGAAAAAAAATAAAGAGATAATGGGATTGTGTTAGCTTTCTTTAATAAAGGAATCTGCTCATTTCCTTACTTTCTAAAGAGAAATGAGGACTAAACTGAATGAACAGAAAGTTACTCCAGTTAGAAATAATTCTACATTATCACATTATTAAATTCAATAGGTAAAAAAAAAAAAAAATCTTGGGTAAAACAATTCTAAGGAAAGACAATCTACTGCCCTCTTAAAAATGTGCAGTTTATTCATTTAATGTCAAAAGAGCTGGACACACAGGATTCTTTTGCAGTAACCAAAGAAGACCCAATTAAAATTTGCAAACCTATTGATCCTACTTCTGCTTTGGTTGACCTCTCTTGTGCATCTCTCTCATAAATAAGATGACACAGAGAAAGAATTATTGATTTTTGCATGATCTTTGCTTGCCTTTTTCTCCCAGTACACTCAAAATGGTATCACTTATTCTTAAAATAAGGCTCCTAGTATAGACAAGGGTAGACTGGATTTGACAATTGTCAGAAAAATAGCAACAATATAATGAACCCAATCATTCCAATAATCTTTAGATGCCTCTTCTCATTTCTAAATACCTGACAGGGATGTAAAAATAGAATTTGGGGTAAGTCACTGCCTCACCATGTAATGCACAAAGATTATGTGAACAGCACTGCTCCTTCTTCTTTTAAATAATGTTTTGTCTTTGGAAAAAATCCTACTGAGGATCTGCTCAATAAAAGTTATGGGTAATTTCACACAAGGAAGTTGTCTTAGAATTCCTATTTCCTCTGATACAACTCTGCTCAAGTTTCTTCCTGCTTCTAGGAACCAAGTTCCCATCCCTCAAGTGTGATCTTACTTGTAACACTAACAATGAGAAGAAGGATAGCGATGAGAAGAGTCTTGGATGAGCAATTAGATTTGGAAGTTAATCCTTTAAAATCCTAGCTCTTTTCCCACTTTACTATATGAATTTTGGCAACACACTGAGCCTCTCTGAGCCTCAAATTTGCTATTTGTTATGTAGCCTGGATGGGTGTTAGCTAATTTCTAAACTTTCTCTAAAATATTGTGTATGTATATTTTTATTCCAAAGCCTGAACTCTCCTTTACAATAAATCAAAGAAGATTTAGCAGTAGATGATTAAGTAGACTGAATCATTGTAGAGTAATGTGTTAGTAATAGCAAGCCAACTCCTGGGTCACCACAGAATCCCTACTGCTGGGACATGTGGGTGGCTCAATTGGTTAAGTGTCTGCTTTCAGCTTAGGTCATGATTCCAGGGTCCTGGGATCGAGTTCCTCATCTGGCTCCTTGCTCAGTGGAGAACATGCTTCTTCCTCTCCCACTGCCCCTCCCCCCGATTCTGCTCTCTCTCCCTCTCTCTCTCTCTCTCTCTCTGACAAATAAATAAATAAAATCTTAAAAAGTAGAATCCCTACTTCCAACCAGATAAACATGATAACACACACAAAAAAAATTGAATAGAAGAAGAGAGTCCTCAAAAGTCAAAGGATTACCCAATGGTGAATCCTGAAGAACCCATAGCTAATGAGTGTTGAATATGGCAGAGAAACAACATTTAGCAAATGACTAAAATGATATGATATATATTTATATATTACATATATAAATATAATTTATATATAATTATATTATAATATATGATATATCATATCAATTATATTGATAATCAGCATTATATAATATTTAAAATTTGCTAATACCTACTAATGTAAGAGCACCAATTAGGAAAAATAATAATGATAATAAAAGATTACAGACCAGACAAGAACTTTCATCAGAAAGATTGATGAGAGGGAAACAACTTTACATATGGTTTCAAATCCCTGAAATTTCTTCCTCCTCCTTGGATTTCTTACCTTGATTTTGATGGTCACCACCACACTCGGTATAACCCCTCTCTAAACTGGTGTCCTATTTTTATAAAGTTTTAACATAAAGATGATTCCTTAATTTAAAAAAATCCTCTTAATACAGTGATGTAGAATGAGACTCCAGAATTATCTCCCAATAAAGAAAGGCCAAAAGGGAAAAAAACAAAAAATACACGTGTTCTCCAGTTTGTGTTAATTCAACTTACATTATCTCCTCACCTTTTCATCTGTTAAAAAAAAAAAAAAAGCATTCTATCCCTTGTACCACCAATACTCATGTTTATTATCACAATTAGGTTGAGAATTCATTTGTGAGAAGGAAATGTGATAAGTTGAATATAAGGTGAAAATAATGTTTAATTTGGCAAATGTAATATTTAGTAGAGTTAAATAAAATATACTTATGAACCAAATAGAACCATGCAAAAAAGATGCCCACTACAGAGAATCAGAGGTTAAAAATGGAAAAAAAGGGTTAGATGGGGCCCTAAAGACTGTCTGAAACCCTAGATCAAACAATGTCTGAAGTTATCACAAGCCTATTACTCAAAACATGTGTGTATGTGTGTATTAAACACACACATAACAGGATAGATTTAGTCATCTGAAACTAGAAACTTTCTGAAAAACACACATCTATTTTGGTGATATGATTATGAAGATTTGAATATATATCTATCTTTCTATATTTTTAAAATTATTCTACAGTACATTTATGTTTTATCGACAGGTTGATGTCCTATATGTCTTATATGTTATTAAAAGCAGCTGGTGAATTTTCTAAGAATCTTTAAATCAGTAACTTCAATAATCTGAATTGATAGTCAACAAAATGAGTACTGTAAGTCCAGAAAATATCCACACAAGGACTAGAATAAGGCTGTCAATGCCACATGTCAAGGAGCCATAGTAGTACCAGCAGCATACTTTTGTTAAGTTATATGCACTTCTATGGCCTAACAAAAAAACTAAGTAAAGTTTATAGAGGACATATATGAAGATGGTCCTTATTGCAGTATTTGTGAAAATAAGAAGTTGGAGGCAATTTGGCTGTTCAACACTAGGAGAAGAGATGGACAAAACAGGCTGCATGCACATGCTGGAATATTATGCAATAATTAGAAGCAAAATTATACATATATACATGTAACATGACATAATAATATATCCAGATCTTTAAAACCTAAGACAATAAAATTGAGAAACAGAATGACACACATCACCATGTAATATACACACACACACATTTATACACTATATACAATGAGATATAATAGTGAGAAATTGTGATATATGCACACATATGTATATAAATCTTAGATACTCATAATAGCAATATGAATTTTGCAATAGCATATGCAAACAATACGACACCTTAGAATGTATAATGGTTGTTTATAGCTAAAATGGAGAAAAGAGACTAGAATATAAAAATAGAATATAATGAATGAAAAAAGAAAACCAAACTAATAAACCAAATGAAGAGAAGATCAGGCATGGGCTGATGATAATTTGCCTTGAAGTAAAAGGTACAATTTTAACTCAAATGTCTGCCTCTGTGCTCTCTCTTAAAATAAAATAAAATATTTTCAGTCATCAAATTACTAGCATCTTAGTGATTCATGTAGTTATCCAAGGCAAGTAATACCAGCACAAAATTATTCACTGTGAACATAAGTAAGCAATCATTTTAACACCATAGAGCTAGTATCAGCATTCATGTGTATATAGAAAGATGGTGATATGTCAGAGTGTGAGATATGGAAAAGGCCAGAGAGTAAAATAAAGACCATAACACCAAAGTAAGAAGAGTCAGAAACATAAGAGATGGCACAGTGGACAATATGACCCTCTAATTCTATTTTTAAAAAATCACTGTTGCTGAATTTTACTGAATTTCTTATAAAAAATATTGAATAGGCAAAATGATTTATCTTGGTTTGAGACAAGATGGGACAAAGACACAGTGACCACAGTTGCCGTGTATGAGACCAATGCATGCCATCTGTTATACTCGAAGTTGGATTGTGTGCACAGAAAAAAATAGTCAGGCACAGATTTTTAAAATACCAATTTTTGCTTGTTTGTTTGTTTGTTTATCATAAATGGCTTCTTTATTGCTTTATAAACATATAATGTAACTCCACCAACCTCTCCTGACACCCCTCCCTCCCGCCCCCCCTCAGTTTGTTTTATGGCATTAAGAATCTCTTTTGATTTGTCTCTCTCCCAATCCCATCTTGTTTCATTTATTCTTTTCCTACCCCCTTAACCCCTGCCCCCATTGCATCTCTACTTCCTCATATCAGGGAGATCATATGATAGTTGTCTTTCTCTGACTGACTTATTTCGCTAAGCATAATACCCTCTAGTTCCATCCATGTTGTCGCAAATGGCAAGATTTCATTTCTTTTGATGGCTGCATAGTATTCATTGTATATATATATACCGCTTCTTCTTTATCCAGTCATCTGTTGATGGACATCTAGGTTCTTTCCATAACTTGGCTATTGTGGACATTGCTGCTATAAACATTCAGGTGTATGTGCCCCTTCGGATCACTTCATTTGTATCTTTAGGGTAAATACCCAGTAGTACAATTGCTGGGTCATAGGGTAGCTCTATTTTCAACTTTTTGAGGAACCTCCATGCTGTTTTCCAGAGTGGTTGCACCAGCTTGCATTCCCACCAACAGTGGAGGAGGGTTCCCCTTTCTCCACATCCTCGCCAGCATCTGTCATTTCCTGACTTGCTCATTTTAGCCATTCTGACTGGTGTGAGGTGGTATCTCACTGTGGTTTTGATTTGTATTTCCCTGATGCCCAGTAATGTGGAGCACTTTTTCATGTGTCTGTTGGCCATCTGGATGTCTTCTTTGCAGAAATGTCTGTTCATATCCTCTACCCATTTCTTGATTGGATTATTTGTTCTTTGGGTGTTGAGTTTGCTAAGCTCTTTATAGATTTTGGATACTAGCCCTTTATCTGATATGTCATTTGCAAAAAAATGTGGAACACTTCATGAATTTGTGTGTCATCCTTGCACAGGGGCCATGCTAACCTTCTCTGTATTGTTCCAATTTTAGTGTATGTGCTGCCGAAGCAAGCACTACCAGTCAATTTTTAAGTTAAAACTTTAATCTACCTTTTTTTAAACTTTTTAAAAAACTTTTTTAAACTTTCTTTCAAAGTTTAACTTGAAATCTGAATGGCTTTTTATAAATCAAGGGAATTTTATATTGGATTTTAAGGTAACTTTGATTAATGTCTGGTCCCATGGCAAAACTTAATTAACTAAACTCAATTAACATTTAAAATGCATTTATAATTTTAATATATTAGGTTTCTTTATAATTTTTAAATTGTTTCACTTCAAAACTAAATTTTCCCAAGCACTAAAGTAAATCTTATAAATCAATTACATTAAACCTATAAATAAGCTAATTAGATTTCCTTGAATGTTTTAATGCTGTATATAGATAACTTTTTAAAGTTTTTACTTAAATCCCAATTAGTTAACATACAGTGTAATATTCGTTTCAAGTGTACAATATAATGATTCAACACTTCCATACAACACTTGGTGCCCATCATAAGTGCCCTCCTTGATCTGCATCACCTATTTCACCCATTACCCAGCCCACTTCTCCTGTGGTAACCTTCAGTTTGTTCTCTATAGTTAAAAATAAGTTTCTTAGTTTCTCTCTCTCTCTCTCTGCCCCCTTTGGTCATATGTTTTATTTCTTTTGTTTAAGTTTTTATTTAAATTCTAGTTAGCTAACATACAGTATAATATTAGTTTCTGGAGAATTTAGTGATTCATCACTTACATACGACACCCAGTGCTCATCAAACAAGTGCCCTCCTTAATATCCACCACCCATTTGGCCCATTCACTGCCCACCTCCCCATCATCAACACTCAGTTTGTTCTCTGTAATTAAGAGTCTATTTTATGGTTTACCTCTTTCTTTTTTCTTTCCCCTGTTTTGTTTTTTAAATTCCACATATGAGTGAAAGTATATGATATTTTTCTTTCTCTGACTTATTTCCCTTAGCATAATACTCTCTAGCTCCATCCACATCATTGTAAATAGCAAGATTTCACTCTTTTTTTATAGCTGAATAATATTCTGGTGTGTGTGTGTGTGTGTGTGTGTGTGTGTATACATATACATCTATATGTACATGAATATATACCACCTTTTCTTTAATCATTCATCAGTTAGTGGTTACTTGGGCTATTTCCGTAATTTGGCTATTGTAGATAAGGCTTCTATAAACATCAGGGTACATGTAACATTTTGAATTAGCATTTTTGTATTTTTTGAGTAAATACCAACTAGTGCAATTGCTGGATTATAGGGTAGTTCTGTTTTTAACTTTTTGAGGAATCTCCACACTGTTTTCCAGAGTGGCTGCACCAGTTTGCTTTCCCACCAATCATGCAAGAGGATTCTCCTTTCTCTGCATCCCTGCCAGCATCTGTTGTTTCTTATGTTGTTGATTTTAGCCAGGCCAACATATGTGAGGTGATATCTCATTGTAGTTTTGATTGTTATTTTCCTGATGATGGCTGATGTTGAACATCTTTTCACGTGTCTGTTGGCCATCTGGATGTCTTCTTTGGGAAAAATGTCTATTCGTGTCTTCTGCCCATTTTTGAAATAGATTATTTGTTTTTTGGGTATAGTTTTATTAAGTTCTTTCTATATTTTGGATACTAACCCTTTATCAAATACATCATTTGCAAATGTCCTCTCCTATGCTGTAGGTTGCCTTTTAGTTTTGTTGATTTTTTTCTTTGCTGTGCAGAAGCTTTTTCTTTTGAAGCCTCAATAGTTTTTTGTTTGTTTGTTTGTTTGTTTGTTTGTTTTTTGCTTTTGTTTCCTTTGCCTCTGGTGACATCTAGAAAGAAGTTGCTATGGTCAGTGTCAAAGAGGTTACTGCCAGTGTTCTCCTCTAGGATTTATTTGCTTATAAATTTAGAACAATTTAAGTTCTGAAACCACAAGTCTAAATCAGACAGTTATTGATTTATATTAAAATCAGAGATATGGGGTGCCTAGGTGCCTCAGTTGGTTAAGCATCTACCTTCAGTTCAGAACATGATCTCAGGGTCCTGGTATCAAGCCCCTCCCTGGGTTCTCTGTTCAGTAGGAAGCCTGCTTCTCCCTTTCCCCCTGCCTGCCTCTCTGCTTACTTGTGATCTCTCTCTCTCTCTCTGTCAAATAAATAAATAAAATCTTTTAAAAAATGAAAATAAAAAATATTTTTTTTATTTTGGAAATAAAATCAGAGATGTGTTTTCTCAGAGACTTTGGTATAATAAATATAAAAGTATTTAAAATATCAAATATACACAGATTGTTCCTTAACACAATAAGGAATGCTATAATTTAGGCTTATAATATCAGTCTAACAATGACTTTATATTCCTCATTGTTAACATATAGTTACCAAACAGAGAAAAAATGAAATCTTGTCTCCTCATTTTAAGCAAGCCTATGTTTCCATCTATTTCACTTGTTTCCTAATACTTAGAAAGACCATTAATTAGGCCACTGGTCTAGAAATTTCCCTCAACAAGGAGAGCACATTAAATCCTATTATAAACACCATAAAAAAGAAATACCATTTCTTTCAAAGCGGTAAGCATTGAATCCACAACCTTCGGGTTCAAGTCACATAAATCTTAAAACTGTAGTAAAGTTATCCCTAATATCATTTGCCACTCCAGTTGTGTTTGTATATATTTGATTCCCTTCCCAGCTCTTAGGAACATTGACATATTTGCTTAGCGTCATCTAATTCTGTGATTATGAATTGGGAAAGTTATTCTACTGAAGAATGAACAATAATAGTCCATTTGTCTTTGAGTGGTTTTTTCAGGAGTAGAAATTCTGGCTAGAATATGTCAACAGCTATGTCATGTGGCCAAGAAATAGCTATTAGAGCAGCAAGACCAAAGAGAATCTAGATCCTCAAAACGGAGCAGAAGGGGGTTTGGATTTTGAACAGTCAGAAATGACAAATGTTTGTCAAAGCCTTCCTATTTCTTATATCCCTTGGTGTTTCTTGGTTATTGTTCTAGCTGTCTCTGCATGTTATATCCCAAAACATGTGAGATTTCCTATTAACTCTGGGAACATTCCTATCATGGCTCTTACCTGTTAGCTACATTTATCAATATTCCTTTTATGCCCCATATAGCATAATGAATTGAGATGACTTACCTTCTTCCTAACACATTCCTAAAACATTTCATTGGTGTCTTTTTTCTTAGTGTTGTGTATTGGAAATAGATAAAACAATTTATTTTTTGTTTTTTAAATCTGTGTCTAAATGGCTAGCAGAATAGGTGTCAAGAGCGACAGCAAGAAAAATCACTGAAAAGTAACTGAAGTAGTTTAGGAAAGAAATGATAATTACCTGTTTTGGCTATACAGAGCCTATGATGAAGTTCTCGTTAATCTAAAAACTAATTAAAAATTAAAAATCTGGAAAAATTAAACTTTAATAGTTACATTAATCAAATTAGATATATCAGCTACATTTGGAGGCTATGTTTTTGTTGGTAGAGGTGTCCTTCTTTAAAAAATGACGATGATTATTAAATATATATATTTAACACCTTCACTAAGCAAAAGTCATTTAGTAGGAATTCTATGTCAGTTACTTCTTTCAGAATTTTCCCTCTCCTGGATATCTAAAATCTGTGTTAATAATAGTCAAGGTCTGGGACACCTGGGTGTCTCAGTCAGTTAAGCCTCTGCCTTTAGCTCAGGTCATGATCCCAGGGTCCTGAGATCAAGTCCCATATCAGGCTCCTTGCTCTATGGGGAGTATGTTCCTCCACCTGACTGCTGCTCCCCCTGTTTGTGCACACTCTCTCTCTTTCTCTGACAAAATAAAATGAAATAAATAAAATCTTAAGATAATAATAACAATAATAATGGTCAAGGTCTACTTTATAAGTTGAAGCCTGCCTTTCTCTACAAATTATATGAACAATTCCAAAGCTAATAATAAATCCTTTGCAACAGGAAAAAAAATGCCACAAAAATAGATATTTTCAGTTAATTCTTTGTGTTTTCTCTTTAATTAACGTTTTGATTTTTCTTCTGTGCCTAGAGGTGACTTGTTTTTTTTTGATCAGCTATGTTATTAAGAATTTTACAGGGGCGCCTGGGTGGCTCAGTGGGTTAAAGCCTCTGCCTTCGGCTCAGGTCATGATCCCAGGGTGGTAGGATTGAGCCCCGCATCAGGCTGTCTGCTCTGTGGATAGCCTGCTTTCTCCTCTCTCTCTCTGCCTCTCTGCCTACTTGTGATCTCTGTCTATCAAATAAATAAATAAATAAAATATTTTAAAAAAAATTTGACAGAATTTTGTAAGGAAAATAAACAAGTCTACACATTTAAAGGATAGTTGGCCCAGGTTCTATTTAAAAGGATGTATATACTTGATCTAAACATTTGTCTGCTTTGTGAATCATATTATGCCTTCCAGTTAAAAAAACTGGAAACCAAATAAAGAAATGAGTGTACCTTGAAAATCCTACTCTCTAGTTATGGCTTTGCTCTTCAAGAACTGAAGACCTAGATTTAAGTCTCAGTTTCCTTATTTTTAAATGTATTATTCTAAGTATTATTGAAAATACACTTCTGATTCTTGTTTGGAAATTTTCAAGAACACTGACATGTAAGGATCAAAGTAAATCTTTACTGTAGTGGGTGGGCAAGCATATTAGTGGACTCTGGGAAACAAATGGAGGGTTTTAAAAGGGTGGGGGATAGGGGGATGGGTGAGGCTGCTGATGGGTATTAAGGAGGGCATGGATTGCATGAAACACTGCATGTTATATGCAAACAGTGAATCATGGAACACTATATCAAAAACTAATGATGTATGGTGATGAAGATAACAGCAGAAAATAAAGAAAGAAAGAAAGAAAGAAAAAACATACATAATCCAAAGAGCAAGTGTCACCACTATTCAGGGAAAGAGACAAAAGCAAAGAGCACAGAAGCAGAATGAGATGCCAGACCTGAGGCTGGTTATTAGAAAATAAATTAAAGAGGCACCTGGGTGGCTCAGATGTTGGGCATCTGCCTTCAGCTCAAGTCATGATCTCTAGGTCTTGGGACTGAGCCCCAAGTTGGATTCCTGGCTCAGTGGGGAGTCTGCTTCTCCCTCTCCCTTTGCCTTTCCCCTGCTCATGATCTCTCTCTCTGTATCTCTCTGTCTCAATGAATAAATAAATTCTTAGTGAAAGAAAGAGAGAAAGAAAGAAAAGAAGATGAGGCACTACAAGTTTAGGAAATCAGAAATGGTTTGAAAAGTTAGATTACCAGAACAACTATTTTCAGAAATAAGGTGTGAGAAGAAAAACAAATATTTTGTTTATATTTATATTTGTATTTGATAGTGAGGTTCTAGGACAGTTCCTTTAACTTAGAAGCACAGAGCTAGTGGGGCCATTATTAGAGTCGCCCTTGAAGAACAAATAAAATGTCAATGCAAACAATTGCAATTGTGCAATTATTATTTTCTCTATGTGCCCAATGAACACTTATCTCAAAATTAAATGTATTCACATTAGAGTTTCTTTCTCTGACTCAAAAAGAATTATTAAGTGTTCTCTCCAGGCAAGGAATATGTCTAGTGTTTGGAAATAAAATTAAAAATAAAATCTTCTCCCAACCCAGAAACTGTCTCCACAAAATTAATAGAGGAAGAAAATACTTTTATTATTGAATAAGCATTAAGCCAGAATCCCACGCTCATCACAGGCAATCCACTAGGAAATTGCAGACAGGAAGAAATACCACCTTTTTATAAAACCAAGCAGATACAACCCATTGTAAACATGCTCTCAAGATACATGATAAAGAGATATAAGTCTTAAGTAAGAGGACTTGAAGCACAATTTGCCACACATAGTTCTTTCTAACTTCACCTGGTAACCAGGGTGACCATTTGTGTTAGTTAATTGGCTTTATGCAGAGGAAAACTAAACTCTACATGTCTTTATTACAGGAGGTAGTTTTATAATTTGAAGCAAAGTGTTCACCAAAGTGAGCCTCCTATTCAACCACAGAAACTGGGAGATTGAGGTAGTATCTTCCTTGATTGCATTTCAAAGAGATGGCTCTCGGTCCTTGAAAAGGACACTTGTGGTCAGAAAATTTACAAAAGGCCTATTCCACCTTTCAAAAGGATATAATACATACATTTTAAAGAGAAGGGAAGATACTTCAAAGTTTCTAAAGTAAGTGCTCCAAGAAAAGGAAAAAAAGAATCATCACTTCCATTATTTTCAACTGGGAAATTAAATCTCTTACTTGTAATTTGTATTTGTCCTTACACCAGACACTAGACAGGGGACAGCATTGAAAAAGATAAAGTGTATGCCCTTAAGACATTCATAGAAAAGCATCTGAGTTGGAACCAGAATTACCATGTTCACTATCTATCCATCTCCAGTTTATAAGATAAAAGCCTCCTAAATGATAGCTGCAATAACTCATTTTCACCCCGAACAAACCACAAATCTCAGTTTTTATACATGCACTTTAGCACATAGTAATGAAGTTAAACAATAGATTACTCAATTAACTGTATCTTTTTATGTATTAATTTCAAGTTGATAAAATTAAGTTTCTGGGTTCATGATATCTAATGAAAACAAAACCCAATTTTGAGGAAACACTGTGGAAAATGTCAGTTGTGATTTACATGTTTCTGTATAAACAATGCTAAAATTTCTCTACTTCAAATCATACATATTCATTTCTACATCCATTGAATTATTTATTTATTTAAAAGAATCTTTAATGATAATGTGTACTGGTCACTAAGTCACTTGTTAAAAATAATAAGTTGAATATATTGAAATATATTAAAATTTTAGATTCAGACCGAAGCAAATTCCAATTCTATTATTTTTTTTCTAGCTGTGTGAATTTGGGCAAGTTGTTTAATCTCTCTGATGCTCACATGTTGTCTACAAAATGTGATACAACATCTGAGTTTTACTGGAGTAATGTAAGAATTAAATGTGATTATACTTTAAAAATTTAACATAGTATTGAGTATCTAGAAAGTGCTCAAAATGGTAATTATTACTTTCAATTAATATGAAAAAGGTATGTATAGAATATGACGAAAAAGTAATTCAATGGTTTTGAGTGATCTGTGTGATGAGGGAACAGAAGGCTGGCTGAAGACAAAGCATAAACTGACACTCCTAGGTGGGACACCTGTAATATTCTTCTAGGAATCTCCCAACTATCTTAATGTTAATACCTTGCTAGAGGGGAAAACAACCTTAACCTGAGAATGACCTTAACCTGACAATGGCAAGGCCTCTGGTATCTTATAGGTCCTCTTTAGCATATGAAAATTCTATTGAAAACTCCCTTTTTCCTTACCCATGCTAAACCCCATAGTATATAATCAGCCACACATCACAACCCATAGGGCAGCAGCTCTGAGGTCCTGTCCCCATGCTTTAATAAATGACCATTTTGCACCAACATGTCTCAAGAATTCTTTCTTGGTCATGGGCTCTGGACTCCACCCCACTGAACCTCACTTATATTTTAAAACTTCATCATATGGGAGAAGGAGCATCAAGGAGAAGCCACTGGGGACAGAATCTATTTGACCCAGGTATCCAGATTGGTTAGGGAAAAGGATATCCAAACCGAAGGGACTGGACTGTGCAAACAACAACAAAAACTACCTGAAGATTAAAGTTTATTCATGTATCCCAGGTTTTTTTATTTCAAACTATTGGTAGTGACAGGCTAGTAGATGTTATTTTCATAAACTGTAATAAAAATTACCATTAAAATGGAATAAAAAATGGAATAAGATAAAATAAAATAAAGATAAAATAAGACAAATGAATACATAAATAGAATAAAATGGAAAAAGATTTAAAAACTTACCAAATATATAATCTAATTGTTTTATTAGATTCAGTAGTCACTGTTTAATAAATGTAGCCAGAATAGGTAAAATGTAGCAAAGAAGAAAACAGCTGTAAACACTACATGTATTTTTTATTGAAAATGATTAACATAGTTACTATAACACAATTTTTGTTATTCCTCTATCATAAGTAAACAGAGAGTTTTAAGTAAAAAGCAAGGTCATATATTCAATAGTTATACACATTTTGAATAAACAATGTGCATACAAATATTTATGGTTTTTCATCTGATAAAGGACCTGGATTTCTACATATTAAGTTATTTAAGTTAAACTGATGTTAATATTATTGCATAGGCTAATATATATTTAAATATATCTATTTTTTGTTTGAATAATGCTTGTAATAGTCTCACAGAAGTACATTAATAAAAATAGAATTTTTAAAAAAATTTTGACAAACTCAATATATTCATCTTTAATTTTCATCCAGAATGATGCAAGTGATGTTATATTTTCAAAATTTATCTTCAATTCCCATCAGTAGTCAGTTTCACTAATGTATCCTATAAAATCGATTCCGTAGTTAAATTTGAATTACCTTTCCAATAAAAGAAATAAAATCTGGAACTCCCTATGTATGGATTTCATTTTGATAGAAAATAAACATGGTATATCAAATGGTGGAGGTGTTTATCAACAACCTTTTAGTAAATATCCAAAATCAAAGCATTATCCACTTCACTTATAACTATTAGTGAATTATAAAATGTGTTACATCACATTTTACATCCCATTGTTCTCAACTTGTAACTTTTGTATGTGTTCTTGACTTTATTCACCATTGAGAACATGTTGTTTCTTCATTGCATGGAAGTGATGAATAATTGAACATACCAAATATATCAGACCAATAAACAAGTCTAGCTCTCCAATTCACTTCCTTAAAAAACTGTGACAAAACTAGTTTATCTTGAAGAATCATTTAGAGTTTGTTCTATATGTCAAGTACTATCAATAAAACATTTTTCTCAATTAACCATCACATTTCTACTGCAATACTAGTGTTCATGATCATCATCCATATTATCATATAATTTAAAATTAATTAAAAACATAACATATGAACTTTACATAATTCACACATAAACCAACCATATACTTGACAGCTGAATTTTTTTTTTTGCAACATTTTCTCTGTGAAGAAAATATTCAATTTACATTCTGGCACAAGCTTCTTATTCTCTGGATGACCACCTCACGGAACATACTCTTTTGTAAAACTTAAATACCAAACTACATTTGTCAACAGTGTTATCTTTCACAGTTTACACAACTCAGGGCTAGTTGTGTTTGTCAGCACTTAGTCTGAAAAAAGTTCTTCAGTCATACCACCATAATGCTTAGATTGCATAAATTCTGAATTACCAAGTTAAAATGAATTCATCAAGTTATAATAAAAAATATTTTGCTAGGTTTATTTTCTCTATATGTTGGTCTTTTATGTCATTAGGCAATTCTCGAATATGTCAAGTTACAGTTTTGTTGGAAAATGGTCCTCAAGTCACCTGCTCTGATATCGTAACATTTCCAGATAAACTCTTTGATACAGTTGTTCACTAGTTTCTCAGTTATTGTATATGGTGTTTTTCTTCTCAGGAAACTGAAATGCCACATTAAAGCCTGTAGAACAGTAATGTTTATTATTGAAAATATTGAATATCTGCTACTGCCAGCTTTTTATTTCCACTGTTTCTTTCAAAGAGTTCTTATGGTATTGGATGTATATCACTTAAATGTTGATGGTTTAATTGCTTCAGCAGCTAATTCATCTCAGCAAATAACACTTTTTTTAATCACTTCATCACCATCACCAATTATAGCTACAAAATAAATTTAATACATGAGAGAGAATTGTTCTGACTAAAACTAGTTTGATCTTTCTTGATCTTCATTTCTGAAAGCAACTTCCATTATTACTATTTAATATACTAATGAAAGAAAAGGTATGTCATTTCTTAATAATAATAAAAAAAAGTCCAGTGAGTTTTCTTTTACCGTATGTAGATCAGGCTTAAAATTTCTTCTTCATTTCTTGAAATAACTTCCATTATTACCACGTGATATATACCACTACTTTAAGAAAAGATATGTCATTTCTTGGCAAAAATATTCTTGTAAATCTTTACCATCTGCAAATCAAGATTAAAATTTAATTCCTTAATTTATCCAAAATGGTAAACTATAAATTTAAAATATGTTTGATAAAAACATTTTCCTTTTATTTTTATTGAATTATTCTTGGAAAACTAACCTTAAAGTATCAAAGGTTGTCCCCTGGTCCTACTCCACACAACTAAAATGCAGCCTATATCCCATGTGACTCACCAGACAAGTTGAATAACATATGGATTAGTCTATACTCAATTCAGTGAGACAAGTTCATTGATTACAAGTATTACCTCATAGAAATAGCAACTTAATAGTTTTAAATGCTCACTCAATTTTTGCTTATTACAGACTCATAACAACCAATACAGGTAAGCATCAGTCCTCCTGTCATATTTGAACAGCATTGGTAGAGTTCCAAGCACTCAGCTAGAAATTTCCAGAACCAGGTTTCAGCAATTAGCTGTTCCTGAAAAGATTCTCAAATTAGGGAAGGGGGGGGGCGGTTAAGGAAGAGAATGAGTTGAAAGAGACAATGTCTAGATTATCTTTCCCTTATATTAAATTGTAAAAACTATTTGAAAGCTTGAAAGGGACTATTTTTTAAATTATTTATTTGATAAGGGCACATGGGTGGCTCAGTTAAGTGTCTGCCTTTGGCTCAGGTCACGATCCCAGGGTCCTGGGATTGAGTCCAGCATCTGCATTTTCATTCAGCAGGGAGCCTGCTTCTCCCTCTGCCTGCCACCCCCCCTATTATGAGCTCTCTCTCTCTCTCTTTCTCTCTGACAAATAAATAAATAAAATCTTTAAAAAATAAATAAAATTTTTAAAAAATAAAAACATTTATCTGATTAAGTTGATGTGTTATACTTTGTAGATTTAAAGTGAACAGTGTGTTACTGTGTTACATTTGTATGCCATAATGTGTTTGCCATTGAGGTAATGTTTATCGTATTACATTTTTATAGAATAGTATTACTGTCTATAGTCCTTATATTATGCATTACATCTCTATGGCTTATTTACTACTCATTGCGTGTTTGTATACTAAACACCATCAATCTATCCTTTGGTAACCAGTATTTTATTCTGTTTTTACAAGTTTGACTTTTTTAGAATCCACACAAAAGTGGCATCATACAGTACTTGGTACTTGTCTTTCTTTGTCTCACTTAGTGTAATGTGCTCAAGGTCCACCCATGTTGTCACAAATATCCTTTCTCATGGCTAAATAATGTTCTATTGTGTATATATGCCATATCTTTTTTTTTTTTAATTGTTCATCTTTTGGGCTAGGCATTTGGGTTGTTTCCATATCTTGGTTATTATAAGTAATGCTGCAATCAACAAGGGTGTGCATATATCCCATCAAAATCTTGTTTTCATTTCTTTTGAATATTATACCCAGAAATGGAATTGCTGAGTCAGATGGAAGATCCATTTTTAATTTTTTTGAGGAATCTCCTTATTGTTTTCCATAGTGGCCTGGACTATTTTACATTCCTACCTACAGTGTATAAGGATTTGCTTTTCACCACATCCTCACCAGCATTTCTTGTCTTCTGCTTCTTTTTTTTTTCTTTTCTCAGAGAAAACACACACTGGAATGCATGCATACACACTTGAGCATTGTGGAGGGACAAAAGGAGGGAGAGAGAATCTTAGGATCCAGGCCCATTGCAGAGCCTGATGCAGGTCCTAATCTCAGGACTCTGAGATGGTGACCTGAGCCGAAATCAAGAGTCTGATGATTAACCAACTGAGCCTCCCAGGAGCCCCTCTTGCCTCTTGTCTTCCTGATAGTAGCCATTCTAACAGGTGTAATGTCATATTTCATTATAGTTTTTATAATTGTCTTCCTGACGATTAGTTATGCTGAATAGCTTTTCATGTATGTGTTGGGCATTTTGATGTGCACTTTGTAAAAAAAAATGTTTATTTCATTTTTCTGCCCATTTTTAATCATATATTTGTTCTGTAATTAAGTTGTATTCATTCTTTATATGTTTGGGATATTAACCTTTTATTGGATATATGGTTTGCAAAATTTTTCTCCCATTCTGCAGGCTGCCATTTCATTTTGCTAATTGATTCTTTTGCTGTGCAGAAGCTTTTAAGTTTGATTTAGTCCCATTTGTTGATATTTGCTTTTGTTTTGTGCTTTTGGCATCATGTCCAAGTGATCATTGCCAATATCAAAGAGCTCCGTTCCTGTTTTCTTCTATGAGTTTTACGGTCTTATGGTTAAGTCTTTAATCTACTTTGAGTTAATTTTTGTGAGTAGCATGAGACAAGGGTTCAATTTCATTGTACTTCATGTGTCTCTCTACTATTTGTTGAAGAGACTCTGCCTCCCCAAATGGGTGTCCTTGGCTCATTTTTCAAATAAAAGTATTTTGTATATTCTGGAATTTATTTTTTTAAAGATTTTTTATTTATTTGACAGACAGAGATGACAAGTAGGCAGAGAGGCAGGCAGAGAGAGAGAGGAGGAAGCAGGCTCCCTGCTGAGCAGAGAGCCCAATGCGGGGCTCAATCCCAGGACCTGTGATCATACCCGAGCTGAAGGCAGAGGCTTTAACCCACTGAGCCACCCAGGTGCCCCTATCCTGGAATTTAATTCTGGGTTCTCTGTTCTGTTCCTTTGGTCTATGTGTCTATTTTTTGTGCTCATATCATACTATTTGTATTACTATGGTTTTGTAGTATAGTTTGAAGTCAGGAAGTAAGATAACTCCAGTTTTGTTTTGTTTTGTTTTGTTTTTTCCTTCAAAATTGCTTTAGCTATATGGGATCTTTTATGGTTTCATACAAATTTTAGGATTGCTTCTGTTTCTCTGAAAATGCTTTTGGTATTTAATGGAGATTGCTTTGAATCTGTAGATGGCTTTGGGTAGTATAATCACTTCAACATCTATTCTTCTGATCCATGAATATAGGATGTCTTTCTATCTGTTTGTGTCTTCTTCAATTTCCTTCAGCAAAATCTTATAGTTTTCATTATACAAATCTTTCACTCCCTTGTTTAAGACACTCCTAAATATGTGTTGGTTTTTGTTGCTATTGTGATGGGATAACTTTACTCCTTTTTCTGATACTTCCTCATGAGTCTGAAGGAATGCCACTGATTTCTGTAAGTTGATTGTGTTACATGCCATTTTATTTTGGAAGTGATTGATTGCAACATTGATTAATTGCAACAGAGTTTTACTGACTCTCTGAGGTCTTCTATTTATACAATCATATCAGCAAATAGTGACAATTTTACTTGTTCCTTCCCAAATTGAGTGTCTTTTATTCTTTTTCTTGCCTAATTGTTTTAGCTAAGACTCCCAGTACTATATTGGTTAGAAGTGGTAAGAATGGGCAACTTCACTTATACTTGATCTCAAAGGAAACCCTTTCAACTTTTCTTCATTAAGTATAATATTAACTGTGGGTCTGTCATATATGACCTTTATTATGTCAAGGTATATCCTTTGTATACCAGATCTGTTCTGTGTTTTTAACATGAAAATTTGTCATATTTATCATAAGATTTTTCTATTGAGACAATTGTGATTTTTTATCTTTCATTTTAATCATATGATGAATTATACTTATTAGCTTGCATATGTTGAACTATCCTCACACCCCAGAAATAAATCCTGTGGTATATAATCCTTTTAATGTGTTCTTGAATTTAGTGTGATAATATATTCTTGAAAATTTTTGCATCTATATTCATCAGGGATATTGATCTGGTTTTCTTTTGTGTGTGTGTGTGGTATTTTTATCAGTTTGGGTACCAGAGAAATACTGGCTTCATAGAATGAGGTTCAAAGTGTTTTAGAGGGACTATTTTAATATTGAGTTTTGAAATTGCTTCCATCCTAATATGTTTCATTGTCTATTCACCAGACAATGAGTGAGATGATAGTGCCTTAAGTTGGACATTAGTTTCTTAGAAAAGCCTCCCTATTGTTGACAAAGTAAATCAATTTTGAGTTGATTATTGTGCGTTGTGTATGGTAAGGGTCTAAATTCATTTTTTGTATGTGTATATTCAGTTAATTTGTTGAATAAACTATCATTTCCTGTTGTGTATTTTTATGTTTTTAACCTGTTGTGTTTTTATAAAGCATCAGTTGACTCTGTATGTGTGGGTTTATTTCTGGACCCTCTATTCCATTATATTGGTCTATACCTAGATACTAGTACCATACTATTTCAATTACTATAGCATTATAATGCATTTTGAAATCAGGATGTGTTATGCCTCCAGCTTTGTTCTTCTTTCTCAAGAATATTTGGCTATTTGGAGTCTTTTGTAGTTCCATGGGAGGATTAGAATTATTTTTTCAACTTCTGTAAAAAAAAATGCCACTGTGATTTTTTTGATGGAAATAACATTGAATCTGTAAATTACACTGAGTTATATTGATATCATAGATATTAAATCTTTCAACCCATGAGCATGAGATGTCTTTCCTTTATTTCTGCCTTCTTCAGTTTTGCTCATCAATGTTTTACAATTGTCAGTGTATAAATCTTTCACTTCTCTGGTCAAATTTTTTTAATAAATATTTTATTATTTTTGATACTATTGTAATTCGGATTGTTTTCTTTATTTCCTTTCCAGATGGCCTATCATAGTGTATAGAAACACAATAGGTCTTTGGTGATTTTGTATCCAATAACTTTATTGAAATTGTTTATTAGTCCTAACAGCTTTTTTCTGCATGTGAATATGGGGGAAAAGCTTCTTGACATTGGTCTTGGCAGGAATTTCTTGGATATTACACCAAAAGCAAAAGAAAGACAAGCAGAAGTAAGCAAGAGGGACTATATCAAATTAAAGTGACTGCATAGCAAAGGAAACAATAAAAAAAATCAAAAGTCAATTTATGGATTGGGAGAAAATATTTGCAAACACTCTATCAGATAAGAAGTTAGTTTCCAAAATATATAAAGAACTCTTAAGACTCAATTTTAAAATAATAGTAATAACATGATTCAATTTAAATTAAAAATAGAACTATCATATGAGCCAGTAATCCTCTTTCTGAGTATATATTCAGATGGTTTAAAATCAAGATCTTGAAGAGATATATGTGCTCCCATCTTCATTGCAGCATCAGTCACAATTGCCAAGATATGGACACAATCTAAGGTTATGATAGATTAATAAATAAAATAGGTCTGTATACAGCATAGCGCCTATAGCTAACAGTACAGTACATTGCACTTAAAAAGTTCTTAAAAGGACAAATTTAATGTTAAGTGTTTTTACCACAAAAAAATCAACACAAGAACAAAGGGACACAAAGAAACTTTGAGGGGTGTTTAATATGTCTATTACCTTTATTGCAGTAATGATATTACAACTTTGTTTATGTACAAACTCATCAAATTGTACACATTAAATATGTGTAGTTCTTTATATATCAATTATGCCTTAATAAATCTTTTTTGTGATAAAAGAAAACAAAATAAATGCTGTAAATTAGCAAGGAAAAAGAAATGGAAAAGCTATGTTGTTTGTTATACCTACCTCATTATTTCAGCTAATTAATTGCTGAGAGTATTTATTGTCAGGAGCTAAATTTACATATAGAATTATTTTTTTCAGATAAAGCATGTTACCAAAAAGAAAAAAAAAAGCTTTAATAACAAAGTCCTGACTCTAATACTTAAAGCAATGGATTAACTTTGAGAACATCAAGTGAAATAAGCCAATCACAAAATATAAATACTGTATGGTTTCATTTATACATCTAGAGTAGTTAAACTGATAGAAATGGAAAATGGAATGGTGGCTGCCAAGGTCTGGGAGGAAGGAGAAATGAGGAGTTGTTTAGTGGATAGAGATTTTCTGTTTTGTGAAATGAAAAATTAAGGTAAATATATATGACATGATAGAACTATGCTCTTAAAAATGGCAAAAAGGTGGGGCACCTAGGTGGCTCAGTCGTTAAGCAGCACTGCCTTCCACTCAGGTCATGATCCCAGGGTCCTGGAATTGAGCCCCACATTGGGCTCCCTTGCTCAGTGGGGAGCCTGATTCTCCCTCTCCCTCTGCCTGCTGCTTTGCCTACTTGTACACTCTATCTCTGTGTCAAATTTTTAAAAATCATAAAAAGACAAATTTTATATTATGTGTATTTTACTACAGTTTATACAAAAATTATTGTAGTTATTTCCTCTCATAATTCATTTTATGAATTCTCAGTAACTTTGATCTCTTAAGTCACAATGATTGATGTTGCTACTAGTTCACATAATGTAGCTTCCAGAAACAAATTTTTATTCAGCTATATTAAAAAGATGAAAAGTAGTTGTGAGGACCACATTGTTATGTGTACCGGAAACAAAATAAATCAGGGATCAGTATAATATATCTAAATAGTATTTGTGAAAGATATTTTGACTCAAAGTCCCTTTATCAAAGGGTGGAATTTGGGGAGGGTTTTTTGATTGTTTTAAGATTTTATTTATTTTTATGAGAGAAAGCAAGAGTGCACAGAGGGAGAGGAAGAAGCAGACACCCCACTGAGTAGAGGGTCATACATATGCTTGATTCCAGGACCCTGAGATCATGACATGAGTCAAAGGCAGACACTTAACTGACTGAGTCATCCAGGTACCCCAGGATGGAATTTGTTGAGAATGAAAAGAGAATACATATTTTTATTATGTAAAATAATATTAGTACGTTCATTATTGGAGTATCATTTCATTTAATCAGCAATATGTTAAGCAAAATGGGATAACAGAATGAGCAACTTCTACCAGGTTATTCTGTGAGAATTATATATTTTTAACCTGTTTGAGAGTCACTATACCAATAAGAAAGTAAATTTGGCATTTTGCTCTCATCTTTTAGGAAGCCAAGGAAAATGTAATGTGTACAACTCCCATACATTCTGATGATCAACTGTGTAACTTCTGGATTCCAAAGAGCAAACTATCAGCGCCACTATGTAGTATTTTAAAGTTTTGGCTTCTTGTTTTTATACAAAGGGATTTATAAAGTATTGAATTTATAGAAGAAAGAATTCAAGTAACTTAAAATAGAAGCATAATATGTGACAGACTACTTGTTACCTAACCCATTATCCATTGTCTTTATAGTAAAACAACCGCAGTTTTATTCACACCGTATGTAATAGGCAAAAGGAATCTATTTCTAGGCTCCCTAGCAACCAGGCGAGACCATGTGAGAAAGTCTGGGGCAATGCAGCTTAAGCTGATGTGTTATGTTACTTCAAGGACACATCTGTAATAAGCTGGCACAAATCCTTTGCTACTTTGAATCATGTTGATTGGATAGTATGTGGTGTTGAATTTATTTTTTTTATTTTTTTTAAGATTTTATTTATTTATTTGAGAGAAAGAGAGAGTGCTTGTGCACCAGCGGCAGGAGGGGCAGAGGCAGCAAGAGAGGCAGAAGCCCTGGTGAGCAGGGAGTCTTATAGGGAACAATCCCAGGACTCCAGGATCAGGTCCTGAGCCAAAGGCAGATGCTTAAGGACTAAGCCACCTGGGTGCCCCAGTGCTGAATTTAGTTTAAATAAAAGTTCACTTCTTGCTTAACTAGTGATTACTTTAGGTTTTCTGTCATCTAAAGGCAAACCTAATCCTAACTGTACAAATTCAAAGCAGGGTATAAAACCATGATCACTAAATGGAAATAGGATGAGTAGAAGAGTCTTAACAACAACAAGGCAAATAAATATACATGTTATTAGAAGTTTTATTATAGATTTAATTAGTATTTGGTTTTATATTTATTGCCATATATTTATAGAATCTAATTGTTTTACAAGGCTTGTTAACAATAGAAAAAAGCAAAGAAGAAGAAGAAGAAGAAAGGCATTTCACAATCCCTTCTCCATTTCCTATTCCATAGAGGCAACAATTTTCAATTTTTTCCAATAAATTCTTTCATTTTTTAATGAAATATACCTAAATAATTAGTATTTTTTCTTTCTTCCTCCCTTCCTTTTTTTCTCCTTTTTTCTTTCTTTCTTTCTCTCTCTCTCTTTCTTTCTTTCTTTTATCTTCTTTCTTTTTCTCTTCCTTTCTTTTCTTTCTTTCTTTTCTCTCTCTCTCTCTCTCTCTCTCCCCTCCCTCCCTCCCTCACTCTCTCCATCCCTTCCTTCCTTTTTCTATCTCTTCTATTTCTTTCTTCTTCAGTTAGGTCTGATCTTTTGATCTTTTATTTTAGAAGATGAGATTTTTTTTATTATTTAACATTTTAATTTATTAAAGTTATTTCAGAAAGCAGTCAAGTATTACATGCTTGTAAAACCTTTATTTTTTTAAGCTTTTTATTTAAACATATAATGTAACCCCACCACCCTCTCCCAACCCCTCTCCCCCTCCACCCCCCTCAGTTTGTTTTATGACATTAAGAGTCTCTTTTGATTTGTCTCCCTCCCGATCCCATCTTGTTTCATTTTTTCTTTTCCTACCACCTTAACCCCCACCCCCGTTGAGAATTAAGCTCTCCTTCAACCTCCTGTTCCACAAAATACACAAAAACATTTCATCCACCAAAGATATTTGTTAATTAAATCCAGCTGGGGGCGCCTGGGTGGCTCAGTGGGTTAAAGCCTCTGCCTTCAGTTCAGGTCATGATCTCAGGGTCCTGGGATCGAGCCCCCCATCGGGCTCTCTGCTCAGCGCGGAGCCTGCTTCCTCCTCTCTATCTCTCTGCCTACTTGTGATCTCTGTCTACCAAATAAATAAATAAAATATTTTTTAAAAATCCAGCTGGATCAGTATTCAATGTGTATATTAATATGGCTATGTCAACATTAGTCACATCCAAAACATGTAAAGCATTATACTATAATTGCTTTTCCTTTCCTCCACATTTTTTTAGCCTCAAGATAGTAATTTTCTTATTTTGTACATTTATTTTCCATCTATTTATTATCAATTCTCCACTAATGTTTTCTCAGTTTTATAAAATTCCTTCCAGAGACCCCTGGAAATTTCAGTCTATTAAGTGATCAACTTGTGGTTTTGGCCCACAGCATTATATGAGGGTCATGAGATGGAGCCCCAATATTGGGCTCCATGCTCAACATGAAGTTGGCTTGAGATTCTCTCTGTCCCTCTGCTCCCTCCTGCTCATTGTTTCTCTCTCTCAAATAAACAAGTAAATAAAAAAAAAAAAAACCTTACTCTTAAAACACATTTACAATAATTAATTAATTAATTAGATAAATAAGGGGCGCCTGGGTGGCTCAGTGGGTTAAAGCCTCTGCCTTCAGCTCGGGTCATGATCACAGGTCCTGGGATTGAGCCCAGCTTTGGGCTCTCTGCTCAGCAGGGAGCCTGCTTCCTCCTCTCTCTCTGCCTGCCTCTCTGCCTACTTGTGATCTCTGTCTGTCAAATAAATAAATAAAAATAAATAGATAAATAAATAAAATTCCTTTCAAAATTGTCAAACTCATTCTCTTCAATCAATTCCATGTTTTTTATTGGAGAAAAATCCAATGGAGCTTCCTGACTGGCTTCAATGTGGCCAGGTTTCTCTAGAGATAGGCTGATCAATTTCACTTTGAGATATACACACACACATAAACACACACATATAAATCATTTCACCTTTTTTTAGTGCTGCATTCTAGCTCCTGAAGAGCTTGAGTCTCTCTGGGTTATTGCAACTTTTTATGAGGAATATGCATTTGCTTCCAGAGGAAGGTGTATATAAGGTAAATTCGTTGAGTTCTTGCATGTCTACAAATGATCTACTTTCTATCTCATGTTTAATTGACTTTATGAAAAGTGATTGGGTAAAACATTTTAATTAGAAATGAGTTTGTCTTAAAATTTTGAAAGTATTTTAATTGACTTCTGGATTCCAGTTTGCTATTGAGAATTTTAAGCTTCTCTTTTTCTTGAACATTTCACTTTCCCTTTTCAGAAATTTTAGGTAATTCTTTCTCTAGTGTTTTGAAATTTTATAAATAAATTCCTTGCTTTAGGTCTATATTAATCTTTTTTGTAGGACACTGAAATGGGGCTTATCCAGTTGGAAATTCTTCTTCTTTTGTAGCCTCTTTCTTTTGCTGGTTTTTTTTTTCCTCTTTGTTTAGGTCTCTGAATTTTATTTTGGACAATTGTCTCAACTCAGTAGCCACTGGTTATTCATTCACATTTCAGTTTGTATAGGCTCTTTTATACCTATAAACTAACATTCTAACAGGTCCTTATTGTCCATATCATTAAGAAACTCTCAATAACACTTTTTTAAAGTGTTTTTTAATCTCTTAATCCTTTTTAAAGGATTCATCGGGTTCCCAAATGGAGATTTCTCCAATATACTGTTTTTGGGGGATGGTGGAAAGAGGTATGTATTTAACTGTCAGCCTTTGGGATCCTGGTAAGGGAATAAACTTACAGGCTTTAACATCTTATTTAACATATGCTTACATCACACTAACGTCAAGAAGGACTAGGTCTTGCCTTAAGAGAGCCAAGCGAAGTTTACATTGTGAGAGACCAAAGCTTAGAGGGAGTCATTCCCACCCAGCTTAACTTCAGATTTTAAAAGTTTATAGATATGTCAATGATAGTTCTTCAGAAAAGCTGATGTACAGTTATGAGGAAGATCACATATATCAGTTATTCTAAAATCAGAGGTACTTAAGATTAATATTACAAAGTCATTAATTTAGAGAAAATGGAAAATGCCACTTCATAAAAAGATCAAAAATAAAGTTAGGATTTAATGCAGATGAAATGAGGACAGGGGTCTGATTTTGGACAAGTGGTGTAAACATTAATGGGCTAACCTGCCCCCCATCAAGTTCAACCACTAGTAAAAGAGAAAATAAAATTCCCACAGATTTTCTGACTCCCCTATATGGCTTCTATATCAAGAACTGATCTTCATGGAGCCTGGGTGGCTCAGTGGGTTAAAGTCGCTGCCTTCGGCTTGGGTCGTGATCCCGGGGTCGTGGGATCGAGCCCCGCATCGAGCCCCGCATCGGACTCTCTGCTCTACGGACAGCCTGCTTCTTCCTCTCTCTTTCTCTCTGCCTCTCTGCCTGCTTGTGATCTCTGTCTGTCAAATAAACAAATAAAATCTAAAAAAAAAAGAACTGATCTTCAACATAGAACTGAAAGTAGTTGTTCGAATAAAGGGACATTTCAGGTTAATCATCCAATTATATGAAGTGCATTTTTGGCCTGTATCTATACACCACATTTTCCTGATTCTAAAATACATTCAATTATAAAAGACACTATTGATTTAATAATAGTTTTTACATAAAAACAACTTCAACCACATTAAAGGTAAATAGATACTGATTGAAAGACATATTTCAATTTCAGAAACTAAATAAAAAAACTTAGATATCTTATCCCTGAGAAACACAGAACAAAGCTTCTACTTCACTGTACTTGCAATTCAAGCAAGTCTTCAAATAGAAATAGCATATATGATTTCATCTCCATAAATAGTACTGTAAACATTCCTCTAAGAAAAGGGCACTGTCAAGTCCTCTTCATACAGTTGGACTGTTACGGTAAAAAGTACAGGGTTGTCTAAGAACTAAAAACAACTACAGAAGAACTTAAAGACTGTTCTGAGAAATACAAATGTTATTTTATTTTATCTAAATTGGAAAACATGTAAATATATTTGCCTGGTGATGATCTTAAATATCAGTGAATTTTTCTCCAATTATCTCTGTAATTACTTGGAAGTTTGACATTTCAAATATGGCACTGAGTGCAGAAATTTGACAAAGACTTGTCCCAGCCAGTAGAGTCTCCGGCAAGGTCAGCCTTATGCAATAATCAACAATATCAGGGTCATTGAGTGGATAGGGTGGCAGATGTAATTTTCACAGCTTTAAAACATCCCATATAGCTGCGTACATACATAGAGCTGGATATATATACCTGTCTTGGATTTGAGAATTTATCCACAGCAAGCACTCTGGATGAAGAGATGGAAGAAAATGTCTGGTTATTATTGTTTTCATCACCATTTTTGGGTTTGTTTCTTCCATTATAGAGTGATTAATATGGCATCCATAGGCCCATATTTAAATGATTATGTGAGAAATGCAAAAGCTTTAGCCATGTGCCAAATCGTATTCTATTATGGAATAAAATTAGATTTAAAAAAAAACATCAATTCTATTTCTTTAATTAAGATAATTACATGGGGCATTTTGTTTTGTTTTATCTTTATTTTTCTGAAAAGAGAGAGACCATGTAAACCTAGGAGACTTGTAAAATATTTTCTGTTTCTATGCTCCATGCTTTAGGAACCCTATCCATTAATTACACAGTAGAGTGATCAAGAGAAAATGGAATAGCTATACCCGATCAGCATGACTTGCTTGGATATATCATTCATTCTCTAGCTTTCATTGTTCAAGTCCAGAGTCAGTCATTTTTTAGCAATTCATACATATCTACAAAGGCAATGCTGAACAAGAAAGAAGTAATATCACTGTCTGTATCTCATTGCAATTACATTTCTTATATGCAGCCTATCCACAGGATGTAGTAATTACAAGATAACATGTCATTTCATAACCAACTATATCTATTTTTGCATAAATCCATTATATATTTTTATTACAAGAATTAGATATGCAAACAGTTCATTTCTTGCAGAAACCAGTGCAACTGCTTTTCCTATCAACTCAGTGCTAGACTAGAAGTTATTTCAAGAGCAGACAGATGCTGGAATAGAGAATACAGGGTTCATAACATCAGCCCCCATAACATCTGGTAACTTTAAGAGTGTTTTTTACACAATACTATATTTTTTCCTACTATATATTTTCTCATCATTTATTTTTTAACTTGCCCCCTCATTCATTTCACCCTCATCCTTTTTGATATATTTTTCTTTAATCCAATATGCATCATTTATTCATTTACTCAATAGCTGTTTATTTCATACCTACTCTGTACAATATTTTGCTTTAGACACTGTAGATAGCACAAATAAGAGGCACCTGGGTGGCTCAGTCAGTTAAGTGTCAGCCTTTGGCACAGGTCATGATTCCAGTGTGTTGGGATTGAGCCCACATTGGGCTCCCTGCTCAGTGGAGATCCTGCTTCTCCTTTTTCCCCTGCCTGCCACTCTGGCTACTTGTACACTCTTTCTATCTCTCTGTCAAGTAAATAAATAAAAACGTTAAAAAAAAAAAAGATACCACAGATAAAATTCCTTTCCACATTCTGGTAGATAAAGACAGATAATTTTTAAAAATAAGTTATAATTTTGATTACATTTAGGGAGGGAGGAATGTATGGGCTTTGACTGTTTCTCTCCTCTCTCCCTGGGCTGGCACCAAAATGTTGTGTAAAGCTATGTGCAAATGAGATTTCAACAATTTCCTCCTCAGACAACTAATTAGAAGGAATTCTTGGGGCTTCCAATGTGGGTCAGATATATTTTAATATTAATATTTAATATTTATATTTTCTAATATATTAGAGTTACTGTACTTGTGACTTCAAGATATAAGGGGGCTTCATCTCCCAAAGGTCCTCAGTACTTGATGATGGAGCTGTTTGTGAATGCTCAACTTCAGGGATTAGTGGGGCAAATAGAAAATGTCCATATTACCTATTGAACTGTGTCCCCTAATCAAGGCTTCAGCCTCTAAGAGAAGCGATAGTAAAAACAACAACAAAAGAAAAATAAAAACAATTGAGCAAAGCATGTGACTATGACATTATTTCATTTTTTTTAGAGGCCATTGCTATGATTCTGCAAAAGACTCCATACAACACCCAGATCTGCCCCAAATACTGTGACTGCCATTAAATCAGCGGTATCTTAAAAGATAAGCAGCAGAGAAGCTCCCCACACACATAAATAACCTCCCCCATTATCAACATACCCCACCAGAGTGGTGGACTTATTACAACTGAGGAATCTACATTGACACATTATTATCATCCGAAGTCCATACTTTACATTAGAGTTCACCTTGGTGCTGTACATTCTACAAGTTGGACAAATGTATAATGATATGTATCCACCATGACAGTAGCATTGGAGTATTTTCCTGTCCTTACAATTCTCTGTGCTTAGCCTCTCCATCCCTCCCACAACTGCTGGAAATCACTGATCTTTTTATTGTTTCCATAGGTTGTTCTTTTTCAGAATGCTATCTAGTTGGAATTGTACAGTCTGTAGCTTTTTTAGATTGGCTTCTTTCACTTAGGTATATGCACTTAAGGTTCCTCCATGTCTTTTCATCGTTTAAGAGCTCATTTCTTTTTAGCACTGCGTAATGTTCCATTGTCTGGATGTTTCACAGTTTACTTATTAATTCACCTAATGAAGGACACCTCGGTTGTTTCCAAGTTTGAGTAATTATAAATAAAACTGCAGAGCTTTTCATAGATCTAAATTCTCTACTTCTTTGGATAAATATCAAGAAATACAATTGCCAGATTAAAATAAAAAAAGAATGTCCAGGGGCACCTAGGTGGTTCAGTCAGTTAGGCGGCTGCCTCTGACTCAGGTCAAGATCTCAGAGTCCTGCAATCAAGCCCCATATTGGGCTCCTTCCTCAGTAGGAGGTCTGCTTCTCCCTCTCCCTCTCTGCCTGCCACTTCCCCTGCTTATGTTCTCCCTTTCTCTCTGTCAAAAAAATTATAAAATCTTTTTAAAAAAATGAAGAAACTGCCACACTGCCAACCAAAGTGTTTGTAACAGTTTGCATGCCCACTATCAATATGAGACTTACTGTTGATTCACATCCCTGTGATCATTTGGTGTGGTCAGTGTTTTGAACTTTTGGCCATTCTAATAGGTGTGCAGTGGTACCTCATTGTTTTCATTTGTAATTCCCTGATGACATTTAATGTGGAGCATCTTTTCATATGCTTAATTTCCACCTGTATATCTTATTTGGTGAAGTGCCAGTTTTTTAAATCTTTGGCCCATTTATTAATCAGGTTGCTTCCTTATTGTTGAGGGTTTTTTTTCCCTTATATTTTTAATCTTCTTTCTGTTGCATTGTGCTGTGAGTTTAGAGAAACTTGGACCAGACTATAAATTACACATCTTTCCAGGAGTCCAGTGGGAATCCAAGATATGTAAAGAATTATCTTCCCTTGTGGTGACCTGGGGCTAAGTATAAGAAACATCAGTAACATAGATTTTATAAAGACAGTGACTCTATTATTTTAAAATCATATTACATAATCAGAGCTAAAGGCACTTTTTAAAATGTTTTACTCTTATTCCTCAGGAAGCAAGTACTCTCTTTTCACCAATTCTAATCCATGATCATCTTGTCTCTGCTTGACTATCTCCAAATATGGAGAACACAAAGCCTCTAGAAGCAGTCTAGGCTATTTGTTGTAAGGCATTTCTACTTGTGAGAAATCTCTCCCTAAGGTCAATCCCAGACCTCTCTATGTCTTAAGCTGGATTCAAAAATAGACTTCAAGATGGAGATTCGTGTGCAGATTCATGGCAAAATGCCCCCTAAACCAACACCTCTGGGAAAGTAAAGGAAGTAGGACTGGTGGAGGGGGCAGTTTAACTGTGGTGATAAGGATGCAGCTGATCTCTTATGGAGGTCTAGAGTTGACCTTTTTAAGTTGCCCTGCCTTGAGTATAGGAAGATAGGAGGGTTCAACTCCCCATCATCTACCAGCCATTGGATTTGACCTGTCTCTGAGGAGGGGACATGACCTTGACTGAATAGACTCTCTTTAACTGAGGACAGTTATCAAAGAGCCACCATCACTCCCAATAACTGGAAGGGTGACCTTAATTCTGAACAGTGTATTTAAGGTCAACCTCAAATACTACCTGTAACTTTTCCCCATTTTTCCTTGTCTGCCTTCCAGAGCCGATGAAATTTAACTCTTCTTCCACATAGGTCAAGACTATTACAGCACTCATTATAGTTGCAATTATATAAATTACATATTTGTTCCTAGAATTGGATGGATACCATGGATATGTCCTTACTGCCTACCATACAGTGAGATGACTATTATCCATATACTCCTGATACGTTAGTGTATCCTAAAATGACATTACTTTTTTGAAACTTTCACTACATGACTGACTAACACTCATGGTAGTGAATATTTGTAAGTTTTCCCCATTATTTCTATATTGATTTATTCTCTTCCTCTGCTCTTCTAACAGATAGTTTTATTGTACCCAAGGGCAGAAACTCATTATTTCTAAGAAATTCCAACTGGCCTAATCGTAAAATGTATAAATTTTCTGAAGATCTTGTCTTATTCTCTACCCATAGTACGTAGCATAAAACACAGTAAATGCTCAGTTGATGTTTTTTGCCTGAATACAGGAAGTTTAATTTCTAACTGACATGTAAATTTCTTTAGTTAAATCCAAACCCAGATAAAGACACTAAGTTCTTATTCATGTGAAATGTGGCCTTGCTATTGTTACTCACATGCTTTATATCAGAGAGTTGATGAAATATAATGAAGACAAAGGAGCCAGACAGTCTCATGATTCTGGCCTAACTTGTTTCAATTCCCTTGAACTTTCTTGTGTGTAAGAAAGCAGCTTTGTTAACAGAGTCCCTTGTGATTTTGAGGACGGAAGAGAAAATTCCAAACCAACTCTTCACTTTTAATTTAATTACATTGATGGAGCCTTACACTGAGAGTAACACTGGCTATCAATCAATTTTACCCTTCCATGCTCTGGAAAAACTCATCTGAGCTCTTTTTTTCTCCTCTTTTATCACTGTCTTCCTTTTTGTGATTAAGCTAAGATAAACCATCTTTTCCAAAGAGAAGTCAGTATTCAGTTCAAGTTCATTTTTGGTGGCCAAAGCAAATGGATGCATTTTCCTCATGATGTACCTCACCATTTACTAAGTTTCCATTTGTATTGTTTTCCTCAAGATTGGAACATATTTAAGATCAATATCCTGTTTATGAGGAATGATTACTTCTTAGCCAAGGGGTATCACATAGGAAATTTCAAAAAAAGGGGAATAAAAAATAGTTTGAACCAGGCCCAGTTAATGGAACAGCTAACTCCTCATCCTCTATTTTGGCCTGAATATCTGTTTTAATTATAGCACAATATTTAGGTATTGATGAAAATGTCACATATAATTATAATTCTGTATTATTCAGAATTATTATAGTGAGATGCCAGGAGATGGTGGGAAAGCAGCAATTGCCTTTCAGGTAGTAGCCTTGTGTTTTATAAATTACATGTAGTCAAAGTAATTACTTGAAGTTCCTTGTAAATTAAAGCTACATTTTCTATAGCACTAAAAAAGGGCCAGAAAGTGACATTTTCCTAGTAACCTATTGCTTTGTGAATGTTAAGTTTGGTAAAATGCCAACTTTTTTTTTCTCAATGTGAAAAGCAAGGGTACTTGGGTGGCTCAGTCAGTTAACTGTCTACTTTCAGCTCAGATGGTGATCCCAGGGTCTTAGAATCCAGGCCCACATCTACTGGGCTCCCTGCTCAGCGGGGAGCCTGCTTCTCCCTCTTCTTCTGCCTGCCACTCTCATTGCTTGTGTGCTAGCACTTTCTCTCTCTCTGTCAAATAAATAAAAATTTAAAAAGAAAAAAAGAAAAGCAATGTTCTAAGTGCTTTATATGTAATAGCTTATTTGTATCTGTGTGTTAGGAATTATTATCCTTATTTGATAAATGAAGGAATGGAAACATGAAGTCAAATGTTCACAGAGCTAGCAAAAGTATTGTCTAGATTTGAGCCTAGGCAGTCTCATGCCAAGTCCATGATCTAAACAATGTATCCTGCCGCTTCTCTGATGAAGGAATTATTTGGACATTAAAGTTAATGCAAATTTCCCCCTGGCTCTTTTTTCTTATTATTAAAATGTTTTTTTAATCAATGTCATTATCAACCATTATTTTCCTATACAATATGCCAATCTTTGATATTGTCAGTCAATGTTTAATTTACCAGTGTTATCTGTCAGGATTCCACTATGGGATGAATAACTTAAATGAAATGACATATTACTTTGAGATTCTAGTGTATAAGCATCTTTGGAGTCTCTAGGTATAATCAGGAGTCCAATATTTGCTATTAATTTTGTGACTTGGATGTATCACTTGATAAGTTTAGGTTTTAGAATTTCAAGTCTTAAAATAAGACAGGTCAATTAAGCATAAAATTTTACTTCTGAATCACTGAAATGTATCATTGTGCCTTTATCACAAACTTCATAATTATCATTGATATCACTTACTGAGCACATCCTACAGGATTTGCAAATATTATCTCATTTAATCCTCACAAACCTGGGAGAAGGTGTTAGTCTCATTTGAGAAGACTGAAGTTCAGAAAGGTGAAAGTAACTTTCCCATAGCCCCACTAATCACCACTCCCCATTCAGTGGCAAGTTGATGGTAGAGACTGGCTGGAACTCTAATTTATCTGATTTTGAAATTCACATAACTTTCCACAGCAGGATGGCTCATTAAATGATTAAAGCAAATAAAATAATAAACAAATTTTCTTGACAGCTGGATCAACGTTTCTATCAGTCAGGGTCCAGTAAGAACATAGAAATCACACTGGTCATATAAACAGAGAGAACTGAAGATGAAGAATTATTAACATATAATTAGCATATAAAATTGTTGCTTATGTAACTAAAAGAGTATAAAGAGAAATGTAATATATCATGGAGGTAGCAACTGCAGGAAGCCACAACCATTCCTGTGGTCATGGGAACAAAGGGAGGGAACAAAGAGAAGACACTGGAAAGGAGACACCCATACAGCTGAAACTCAGGAGTTCAAAGAGAAGACCTCGCTTGGCTGGTGCTGGTTTTCACAGAGTGGGAACAATGAAGCTGGTTTGAGAATGCTGGAAAAACTGCAAAGCAGATTTGGCTATGGGAAGGACCTGCTATAAGGAAGAACTGTTGATGTGGGACTTCCACCAAGATGACACACAAACCAGGAGACAGATAGGAAGAAACAAATCCCATCTCCCTTGTCCAGGTGGTAGATCTTTACTTCCTTTCTCTACCTCTATTTTTTACCCTCTAATACCTTAAATATATCCTTTCCCATCTTGATCTTCTTATTTTTTTTTTGAGATTTTATTTATTTATTTGACAGACAGAGATCACAAGTAGGCAGAGAGGCAGGCAGAGAGAGAGGAGGAAGCAGGCTCCCCACCGAGCAGAGAATCTGATGTGGGGCTCGATCCCAGGACCCTGAGACCATGACCCGAGCCGAAGGCAGAGGCTTTTAACCCACTGAGCCACCCAGGTGCCCCCATTTTGATCTTCTACCATCTGGAATACCAAATTATGATTTATTTTTTTTAAGATTTTATTTTATTTATTTGACAGAAAGAGATCACAAGCAGGCAGAGAGGCAGGCAGAGAGAGAGGAAGGGAAGCAGGCTCCCCGCTGAGCAGAAAGCCCGACGTGGGGCTCAATCCCAAGACCCTGAGATCATGACCTGAGCCAAAGGCAGAGGCTTTAACCCACTGGGCCACCCAGGTGCCCCCCAAATTATGATTTATAAGAAGGAATAGAAAACAAAATATTCAAAAAGAAAAAAAAAAAGGAGAGGAAATGTGAAAAAGTATTCTCTTACCTAGTAAGTTCAGACTTTATGATTCCAAAAAAACAATTTGTGTATTTGAGATAAAATATTAGGTGACTTTTATTTTAACATTCTTAATGGAAGGTAGAGAGAAAAATATGTCACATGTATCCAGGGTCTGTCTTCAATACATTAAATAGACAGCAAAATAAATTTTTGTATGGTCACAATTATGTAGGTTTCATAAATACTTTATTATTAAACTCCATTTTCTCATACAATATCCTTATTGCTAAAATTATTTTTGCCTTTAACAATAGTACTTGACAGGTATACAACGTAGGATAAATAATCAGTGTGAAATCTTATGTTCTTTTATGAGAACTCAGCCAATGCCAAAGCATATAGATCAAATTTGTGTTATTCTCTTTCACTGATGCTGGAACATAGTTCTGAAAGCAAATATAATCAATACCTATTTATTATGTTCCTACCGTGTGTCGGGGTCTAAGCATTAGGAATTAAAATTAGAATAAAGTAAATAGCATCTAGATATGGAAGAGATATGGAAGATATTAAAGGAATTATGGGAAATATATGCCAAGATGAAACAGGAATAGAAATATTTAGGGAAGTATCAATTATAAATGATTCAAGAGGAATAAAAAAATGCTAAACCATTGTTATTCACAAAATGATCAAAATTTGTCAAAAAGTGAAAATCAAAATAGGTGGCAGACCCAAATCTTTTAAGAAACATGTTTTAGCTCACTTTTAAGTTTATAGAACTTGGCTAAATTAAAAGGTATAAATTCATTGGCAGGAAAACAGGATAGGAATACTTAAAGTCATCTCAAATTAACATATAAACACAGCATACATCTATTTTTTTTAATTTAATTTAAATTTTTTTTCAGGGTTCCAAAATTCATTGCACCACACCCAGTGCTCCATCCAATACGTGCCCTCCATAATACCCACCACCAGGCTTACCCAACCCCCTACCCCCTCCCCTCCAAAACCCTCAGAGTCCACAGTCTCTCATGGTTTGTCTCCTATTTTTTTTTATTTCAATTGCTAGAAGGGAAACCAAAGTTCCTGCTCCTTTGTCCTTCCATTTGGAGGGAATATTCATTAGTTTAACATGACTGCTATATCAACTCACCACCTCACTTATCCATGAAAGGAGTACATTTTCTGTTGAGTGAGTTCGTTTAGGCTAAGGAAATAGACATGATTAGACCCCACATATACCCTTTGTCTTTCTTTGAGATTGGTTTGCCCCTAAAAAAGTATCTATCTGATGTGTTATTTGCAATAAGCTATCATATTTTCCGTGACTTACAGCACTCATAATTTCCCAGCACCATCAATGACTGCCTAGGTAAATCTAATTCTGGGATGCAGATTTGGGAGTTCCTTATTTCATAACATCTAGTACATACCTTTCCACTAGGCTTTACTGACAATAAAGGTGGTACTTTAACTTTATCTGCTTAATGTGTTTTCTCCATTATGATGTTACTTATGGAATTTCGTCAAAACTGAACACTTCCTAACACCTTTTACTTTGGACCTGAAAATTTGTTTTAACATTTTTTTTTTCTGGAAGAATAAATATACCAACTAAATAGCAACTAAATGTGAGGAAAATGAAATAGAAAGGAGAATTTGGGTGCCTTTCTCTATCAGATACTAAAATATAAACATCTGATAAATAAAATGTATTACTGCCAAATGATCGGACCTGTCACATCAAGTCACACTCGTGAAAAAAATCAGGGGGAGGATGAACATGAAAAGTTCATATGTGCAATTTCCTTTTGCTTTTTTTTTTTAACATTCTTTATGCTACATTATGAAAGTATCAGTTCTGAAGTTCACCTTTAACTATCAAGAAATGAATTCAGGATACTAAAAGACTGTGCTTTATGTTGCCAGAAGTCATCTTCTTAGGGTGCGTGGGTGGTTCAGCGGGTTAAAGCCTCTGCCTTCAGCTCAGGTTATGATCTCAGGGTCCTGGATTGGAGCCCCGCATCGGGCTCTCTGCTCAGCAGGGAGCCTGATTTCCCCTCTCTCTCTGCCTGCCTCTCTGCCTACTTGTGATCTCTGTCTGTCAAATAAATAAATAAAATCTTAAAAAAAAAAAGAAGTCACCCTCTTTGTTTGCCCACTCAATACCATTTTATCTGCTATAATAGTAGGTCCACATTCCTAGGACTTAAATGTTTGAATTTTACTTCCTTTAATGCTGTTTACACATTCATGTATCATTTACTTAGGCCCCAATACATTGTGTGTATTGTGTACACACTTGTGTGTACTTGTGTTTCAACTTGTGACTACTTGTGTGTCACATGGATCGGGACACACTATGCTTATAGGGTCCTTACCTTCAAAAGGTGTAGGTATAATTGCTCTTTGAGTTCTGAATGAAATCCAATTCAAGGAATAAGATATGAGCTCAAACTTATGTAACTGACAGGGTTCAAAGCATATTTACTTGGGATAGGGGTGTATTTCAGAATAGAGAATGCCTCTAGGTTATTCAATTTTTAGAAGCAGGTTGTAGTGTTGTTTTCTCCACCTCATCTTTGGAATTAAGGTTGATGATAATATCATTAAAATGTGACTAACTGTTAAAATCTTGCAATTTCATTAAACTGTGGCTCTCAATCCTAAAATCATATGTGGCCTTTGGAAAAACAAAGAAATCCTGAATGTTTTAACATATATTCTAACATGTTGCAATACTGAAGTTACATATTTAATGAAATATTTATAGATTTCTGGCTCTATGTAAAATTAGCCCAAGAATAACAAAATGAAATCTGTAGAATTCAATGGACCTGTCTTAACAAATTAATCAAAAGATAAAATGACATGAGTAAATTTACTAACTCAATATAAGTCAGGCAGGTGATTATAAAATATTGTTTCACAGAACTTATCTGCTGAAATGTGTGCTGTTTTGTTGGAGTGTTTATTCCCCCAAACACATGTATGAAAAAAGATAATAAGCAAAATGCAGTTCAATATAATGTTAACTCACTAAGTATCTTAACTTCATGAAGAAATCTTATCTCTCTCTTAAACTTCTTAGTCTACTCGGGCTACTGTAACAAGATGCCATAGACAAGCAGCTTAAAAACAGAAACTTATTTCTCCCAGTTGGGAAGCCCAACATCAAGGAGGAGTCCAAAATCAAGGTGCTAGCAGACTCAGCTTTGGGGAGAACCCTTTCCAGCTTGCAGATGGCTATCTTCTTGCTGTGTCCTTACATGCCTTTTCTAATAAAAGTTCCACCCTTATGACTAATTGCCTCCCAAAGGCCTCACCTCCAAATACTGTCACATTGGGGGTTGGAATTTTAACACATAAGTTTTGAGGGACACAATTCAGTCCATTGCACCCTCAGTTGATTTACTGTTAAGACATTGCACTATAATTTATGTGAAGTCATGTGGATGTAAAAAGAAATGTAAATTCACTATTCATATTGCATGCTTGAATAAATTCTAGCTAGTCAAAATTAAATAAGTAATGTTATTTTGATTTATTATAAATCTGGGTATTTTAACTCAAATATTATATCTGTCCATATTTAGCAAATTAATAGGGGATTTTTTTTTCCTAATGAGATATCTTAAAATGCATTCTTTAAAAAAAAAAACAAATGAGTCTCCTACAGATTGATTTTAAGTCATTATTCAGAGAGAGTCAAACCGGTCTTTTATTTCTATACCATGCACACGTTAGCTATTTCAAGCCATACTTGGAAAACATGAAATTGTTAGTATTACATAACATATTATATAGACCTGAAATACATCTCTCCCTTAATTCTTCTATGTATTTCTAAATATATCCCTTTCCTATCCTCTACCTTTTTGTTTTATAACATCTATTATTTAATTCTGTCTAATACAGTTGATATTTTCTTCTCTGCCTCTTACCAAACCAGAAATCTAGATATTCCCCAGGAATAAATCTTCTTTGGAAAAGCTGGAAAGAAATTGTCAAGTCCCAGAGTAGCTTATACAGGGAAATTCCTCACATGATGATGGTGTGTCTTTATCCACACATGAAGCCTCCACTCTCTGTCCTTTGTCACCAGCCTGATAGAGGATATCACTGAGGCAGGGGTGACTAGTTGCCTTCCCAATACTTATTCTCTGAATCAGTCAAAGAATCCAATTTTCTTCTAGGTGAAGGACCAGGATTTTTTTTTTTCATTCTACTTTACTTCCTAATACAATGTGGATCATTTATTTTGTAAAATACAAATTAATATGTTGCACAACTTTCAAATTTCTATCAAGCTTCTGATTACTTGCTCTCATTTTATCCATTTATCTTTTTATAAAAGAGAAGCCAACATTTTGTATACCAGCATTCATCCCAGGACCACACTTTAAGTAGTACTGCAATATATGATTTTATTTCCTAACCTCTTACAGCTAACTATAGACAATGAAGCATAAGGGAAGTTATAAGGTGGGACCTCAGAGAATGTTTGTTAACAGGAGCATAGACAACTTTCATGTGTTCTTTTGCCTTCTTTGTTCCCAATTCTTGCCTGCATTGTAGGCATAATGGCTGGAGTTCCATTGTACAATTGCACCTTGAGAAACTAAGTGTATAGGACACAAAAGTAGAAGCGTGAGATTCTGAAAACACTGTAACCCCCCCCATGTCTATTTTGCACTCCTAGACACTAGATTCCATAAACGGTTTCCAATTTCTTCATGTTTAAGCCTCTGTGGTTTCTAACATCCATTGCTATCTGTGAAATACTACTTCTACTTGATGTTGACAAATACAAGAAAGTGCATTTTAACAATCTGGAAGATAGATAAAATGAATCTAGAAATTCCACTTGAACAGAACAGAACAGAACAGAACAGAAAATTAAGAGCAGTTCAATGAAGCTCCAAGCCCAGATTAAAAGGCCTGAGGGTATTCATCAAACTGATTAATTAATCAACAAGTCAGAACCGTAAGGAGTGTTGACTATTAACACATTGCTCATTTTGGGCTAAATAACTGGAAGCAGAACTATTGCCGTAGATTAAATAATTGAATGTTAGCACTGTAACTGAAGAGATAAGAATTATAGAAGACCACACACATTCCTGGGGAAAAGCAAACAGAAAATCCATCCAGATGACATATCTTTCTGTAGCCCATAATCCCCAGGTAAGATTAAAAAAAAAAAAAAAAAGGTAGATAATTAGGACAATTCAAACATAAAGATTAGCAGATAGCCTTGAATCCTCAAACATTTGAAGAAAACCAATTACTTGAAAGAAAGGTACCAAATCAAAACAGAAACAACACCTCCAAAAATACTTTATAGAGAAAATAGCATTTAAAATTAGAAAATTATAAGGAACTCCATACATTAGACAGAATATCACATTTTTTAAAGGAACTGAAGATCATCGAATTTTAAAATATAATTTTAAATTAGCTGAATTTTCAGTAAAAAATTATCCTTTTACTTATTTAACAAATATTTATTGAGCTTCTACATCTAAGCCCCAGGTTCTATTTCAGGTAATGTGTTGTAATTGGGAAAAACAATAAAGAACTTTGTTTTATATAACTTTGCTGCATATTGGTGGAAAGACAGTGAATAAAAGATGTCCCGGTACCGTCTTTTCTTTGAAACATACTTTAAAAAGAAAAAGAGAGAAAAGAAAAATAAACAGAAAAGGAACTTGAATCTTCAATGAGACCAGGAAATAGAAACAAGCATAAAGTAAGTTGAACCTGGTTCAAAGAGATGTTCAAGAAAACATCTATGGTTTGCAAGGTGACCAAACATTGGTCAAAAGTGGATGGTACTTTCCACACAGACAAAAGCTGTCTTCCCAGGAGAAACGGGTGTCAGTTCCTTATAAGCATGACCCTGAGCCCACCTGAAACCTTGGAATGGGAGACAAAATGGGTTAAAAGTGAAAATATAATGATATGGTATCTTTGCAAGAAGTTGGCCACCAGGGCGATGGCAATAAAGAAGAAAAAGTAAATTGGAATCAGCTCTGCAGTATATTACAGTATATGAACACCATCTTGTTAAATCCGGTAGTTTGCTCTTGATCTTCATTTTGCTAGCTATTTCTTTTGCATTTGACAAAATAGACTAATTGTTCCCTGTTGAAATATTTTCTTCATTTAGCTCTGATATATCAAACACTTTTTATTTTAATCCTTCTCATCATCCTTTTTTTGTCTCCTCCTCTTCTTCTCCCTAGTTCCTAAATATTGGGTTGCCATGTGCTTAATCCACAATTTTTTTTTGGTCTATCAGTAGTTCTTCCCTCAGTGACGTCATCTAGTCCCACAAGTAGTACCATTTGTATTCTTATAACCCCAAACTTTATCTGCAGCCCTAATATCTCCCTAAGAATTTGATTAGTAATGAATTCCATGCTTAACAACTCTACTTGACTATCCAATAGTCAGTTAAAATTAAGCATGCCCAATGTCCAGCAATGAATTCCTAATTCTCAATATTTTCCACACCCACATGTTCCTCAGGAAAAAAAAAAAAAAAAAGTGAAATTAAAAAAAAAGTTCCCTCTGATTCATACAACTGCTCAGGACAAAATATAGTAGTTATTCCTGAGTCAGATCTATCTCCCATATCCTTACCAATAAGAAAGGACAAATGTTGATGATATTGGGTTTTAACTAAGAGATCCAACAATAGATGTTAATACCTGTTGGAAGTTAAAAAAGAAACATGGTTTGAATGGCTCCAAAGTATTTCCCCTAAGATATATTTCTTTACTAAAAAGATTAGTAAGTATAGTCAAGAAATAGCACATGCCATTGCAACCAACTGGGCAAGTTTAATATCTCAAGTAATAAGACTATCATATTAACCTTGTATTAACCTTATTAACCATATTAACCTTACCCCTTGGTAAGATGCACTGAAAAGGAAAAAAAAAAAAAACTTTTTTTAGTGTTATTGTCAAAACAGCATAAATTCTTCTCATTCCAAACATGAAAAAATATCAGAGAAACTCACATTGAGGGACATTCTACAAAATAGCTAAAAATTCCCCCTCAAAGTTTCAAGATCAAGAAAGAAAAAGAATGATGGAGGAAATACTAAAAAATGAAAGACACTAAAAAGAAATAAAAATTAAATGCAACACTAGCCCTATTATAATGAACAAAATCCAGAATACTGACAAAACCAAATGCTGGCAAAGACATGGAGCAACAGGGACTCTCATTCATTGCTGGTGGAAACGCAAAATGGACACTTTGGAAGACAGTTTGGCAGTTTCTTACAAAACTGAACATATGCTTATTATATGACCCAGCTGTCACACATCTTGGTAATTACCCACATGAATTGAAAACTATGTCCACACAAAAATCTGTTTGTGGATGCTTATAGTATTCATAATTGCCAAAACATGCAAGTAACCGAGATGTCCTTCAAGAAGTTAATGGAGTAATAAACTGGTGCATCCACACAATGAAAATATTAACTAGCACTAAAAAGGAATGAACAATCAAACCATGAAAAGACATAGAAGAAACTTAAATGCATCTTATTAAGTGAAAAAAGCCAATCTGGAAAAGTGACATGATGTAAGATTCCAACAATATGACTTATGGAAAAAGCAAAACTAAGATTAGGGTTTAAGGGGGAAGAAGGGATGAATAGAGCATAGAGAAATTTTAAGAAAGTGAAACTATTTGGTAATACATGTCATTTATATTTGTCAAACCCATAGAATGTACCACACCAACAGAGACTTCTAGTGCAAACTATGGACTTTCAGTGATACTGATATGTCAATATAGGTTCATGGATTGTAATGAATCTGATGAGTACAATAATCTGATAAGGAATGATGATAATGGGGAAGGTTTTGCATTTGTGGGGACAGGGGTATATTGAAACTCTATTTTTCACATATTTTGCTGTGACCTAAAATATCTCTAGAAAGTAATTAATTAAAAAATAAATACTTCTAACACAGCATCTTAGATAGTCTTCTAGAGCAGAAAATCGATATTAGTAGAATAACTGGTAAAATTTGAATAAAGAATATTAATTTCCGCTTTGCCAATATTATGTTATATAAGCCACCAGAGTAAGAGGTAGTTTTCACTATTTGCCTGTTAACTGAAGAAGAAATTTCTTTGGAGATTTATATAATTGCATTTGCCACTAAATTAGGTGTCATGGAGCTTTTCATGTATAAACAGTATAAAGCTGAAACAATGTTCAAGGGGAAAATTTAGACTTATCAATTTCAAGATTCTTTCTTAAGAAGTAGCCCGATCTATACTTTTGTATTTAGTAAAACACTGCTTGAAGTGGAAATCAATTCCTAAGTTAATTTAAAGTTAAAGTTGTTTGAGTACCCAGAAGTCTCAGGGCTTTTTAAAGCATATTGTTAAAAGATTCCATTAGGGACAAAAATATACTTATGAAACACAAAGGTTACATATTGAATTTATATATATCATATAATAAAGCATACTGTGCTTATCATATAATTATATGAATAAAATTTAACAAGTCTTTCCCAATAATTTCAAATCAGTCAGCTATTTGATTAAAGAAATGGAATATTAATAAATTACTGCAAGCTGCCAGAATGGTTGTCAGCCTCCCCTATTTCTAGTTCCATTCTCTCCTCTGAGAATTTTTCCACACTTTTCAAATTTTATTTTCCAAAATCAAACCTAATTTTTAAAAAGGCATATAAAGAAATATATAAGTGCAACCAAAGCTTATTTGGGTAGTGTTTGCCCACCTTTATGCTCCCATAAAAGAGAATTTATTTTAAGCTTGAGTGGAATTTTATGAAATGCAAGGAGAGAAAATGCAGTTCCTCAGGAAGAACTGAACCTTGAAAGTAGAAAGTATTCATCTCTCTCACTCTTGGTCTCACGTCCTCTCTCTGCTTCAAGTTCATTCTTTCTATCTTTCTGATTGTGGGTTCCCCAATGATTCAAACCCAGATTCTTCATCCTCACAGCATATACTGAGAAATTTGACAGTATCTTTTATTCCCTGAGTCCTCATTTCATATTCCTAGGGAGAAAATCCGATTTTCCTGCATTGACTCAATTCCTTAACCAAGAGTGGGGAATTCTGAGGGGTAGACATGAACATAAAATGTTCACTCCTCGAAAAATAAAGAAGGGGAAAACACTAACTCAAATTCATTACAAAAAACAAAAAACAAACAAAACAAAACAAAAAACCAACAACAACAAATTGCAGGATATTGTCTTTAATTAACCTAAATGCCAAAACAGAGCATCAACAAATTAAGCCCAGCAATATATATTTTAAAAAGAGATAATACATAATGTCCTACTGGGGTTAGTCTCAATAAGTGAAAGTTGTTTTAACATTAGAATCAATTAGTGAATTAGAATAATCAATCAAGCAATCAATCAATCAGAATAATCAATTAACTCTACATTAATAGAATAAAGAAGAAAATATATAATCACCTCAATAGGTGGGGAAAAAAGCATTTGGTAAAAGTTTGTACCCATTGATTATTTTCTTAAGCTCTCAGCAAATTAAGACTATATCTACAATCTGATAAAGGGTATTTATGAAAAATATATTGCCAATGTAATATGTAATGGGAAGATACTGACTTTTCCCTCTAAGATAGAAAATAGAGTATGGATGCCTGATCTCACTTCATTCATTCAATATTAGGCTAATGGTCCAAATGCAATTAGGTAACAAACAATAAAATAGAAATTATAAAGTTGGGAGAAAAAAATAAGACTATTTGTGGTGGCTAATTTTGGCTGGGTCATGGGACCCAGATATTTAGTCAAATATTCTGGATATTTCTGTGAAGGTGTTTTTAGAGGAGATTAACATTTAAAGTAGTGGACTTCAAGTAAAGCAAATTGTCCTTTATGTTGCAGATGGGCCTCATCCAGTTGAAAACTTTAAAAAAACAAAGACTGGCCTCCCCTAAGCAAGAAGGAATTCTGCCAGTCAACTTATTTACAGCTTGAACTTCAACTCCTTCCAGAGTCTCCAGCCTGCTGATCCACCTCATCAGATTGTGAACTTGCCAAGCCTCTGTAACCTTGTAAGCAAATCCCTTAAAACAACTCTCTCTATATATAAATACACATCTCATAGGGGCACCTGGGTTAAGCCTCTGCCTTCAGCTCGGATCATGATCCTGGAGTCCTGGGATTGAGCCCCACATCAGCTTCTCTGCTCAGGAAGGAGCCTGCTTCCTCCTCTCTCTCTCTCTCTCTCTGCCTGCCTCTCTGCCTACTTGTGATCTCTACCTGTCAGATAAATAAATAAAATCTTTAAAAATAAATAGATAAGAAAATAATACACATCTTGTCGATTCTGTTTCTCTGGAGAACTGTGACTAATACATGTGTTTATACAACAGAAATAAAAACCCATTCCTGCAAAAAGAATACACCAAAGTATTTTTAGCAGCTTTATTTTAAAAAGTCCCAAACTAGGGACGCCTGGGTGGCTCAGTTGGTTAAGCGGCTGCCTTCGGCTCAGGTCATGATCCCAGCGTTCTGGGATCGAGTCCCACATCGGGCTCCTTGCTTGGCAGGGAGCCTGCTCCTCCTTCTGCCTCTGCCTGCCTCTCTGTCTGCCTGTGCTCGCTCTCTCTCTAACTAATAAATAAATAAAATCTTTAAAAAAAAATGTAAAAAAAAAAAAAAAGTCCCAAACTAGAAACAATCCGTAACTCCATTAAACTGGAAACAACCTATAACTCCATCAACAGGAGAATGGATAATTAAACTGTAGTATGAATATGCAATGCAATACTTCTCGGCAATGAATAGAAACTACAGATATATCAGATTACATGGATTAGTTTCAAAAATATTGGATAAAAGAATCCATACATAAAAGAGTACATTCCATAGATCCTATTTAATGAAGTTCAAGAACAGGAAAAATTAATTTACAATCCTTAAAATGAGAACAGTGGTTACCTACAGGGGCAAGGAGGAGGTGCACATGATTGGTAGGAGGAAGAGGGGATTTCTGTGTGAAGTATTTAAGATACTTAAATATTTAAGATTTGTGCATTTCACACTATGAAGCTTTATTTCATTTAAATAAAAAATAAATATGTATATAAATGAATATGTAAATAAGTAAAAAACAAACAAATAATGTGGGAGCAGGGTGAAATTTTAAATCATGTGATCTGTTCTTAGAAGACCTCATTAAGAAAGTGACTTTTGACAAAGACTTAATGGGGGAGAATCAGTGAGCCATGAAGCTATATGAAAAGGTGTTCTGGTCGAGAGAACAAGAACAAATATCCCAAGGCAGGAAGATGCCTGGAATGTGAGTGGAAGAACAAGATGACTGGTGTGACCTTGGAAGAGCTAGTGCACAGGTCATGGTAAGCGCTTGTAGGATATTTTTAGCTCAGTAAAACTGATTTCAGATTTCTGACCTTCAGAACTATAAGGGAATAAATTTGTATTGTTTTAAGCCAGTAAGTTTGAGGCAATTTCTTATATCAACAATAGGGAGCTATTATATCCACATTGTGAAATAGAAATCTAAAATTTCCTTTTTTTATAATGTATGGAAACAGCTATCAAAGAAAAATTGCACCAGACAAATTAAACAGGTGAGGACAACTTAACTGAAGACTATTGTAATAGTGGCCCAAACTACCATAATAGGGGAGAGAAGCAAAATTTAACTCCACTAAAACAAAAAGCAGGTGAATTTCTTATCAAGGGGGTGAGCTAGTAGAAAAGAACTGGTTAGTTAATGTGCTTAGACTATCTGTGTTTGCTAATTGGCTTGTTTATATTAATAAAGTTAATATATACCTTCCCACAGATGCTGGGACAAAGTAGCCATATCTCTCTTGATCACTACATTTCAAAAGGATGACTTTCAGATCCTTGAGAAAGACATTACTGGGTTGAAATCCTGGCAAGCAGCTGGAGGAAGATTTAAACTTCAAAGTGACAGAGAAAGACTTTATAATTGCAAGTTCTCTAAAGTACAAGCTCTCAGAAAAGGGAGGTTAGTGACCTGTAATCAGGAAGAAGCCTATCTAAAGCTTAGTCAAGTTGAAGGGAACATGAGAGCCATCTTGGTCAATGCCTATTATTAAAATAATTCTTAGTCAAAGCCAAACCAGATATTTATCTCAGTAGAATTTGCCACATACACTAATAACATTTATTCATCCCTTATATTGAAAATCTGGAAATTTTAAAATCAGGATAATGCAGGAATAGTTGATCATAAATAATAAAGTATTATTTTCAAGAAATAAACTGAATGTGCCACTTTAAGTCTTAAAATGTATACAGAAATTATTTCTATTGGAATGTGGTTTTTCTTGTTTGAACAATTAGAAAGCAGAAATACTTTAGAGTTGTGTAATTATTTTATGAGTATGTTCTTCCTTAAAATAAAAGAGACCTAGGAATAAGAGAGATGTAAAAATGTTATGTACAATTAGAAAAAAAAAAAGAAAAGCCTAAACTAAAATACTAGAAGAATATTGATGCTTTTTAGAATAATCCTCAAGTGTGCATATTGATTATCTCAGTCTTTGTTGAATAAATATTATGGCACAGACCCTAAAGAAATAAAATTATTGAGGAAAAATTGCATGTCCTTAAAATATACACCAACCAATATATAAAAATAAACAAATCGCCAGATAACCTGATAAGTGACATTTTAGAGATAAAGGTGAAACAACAATGGGTCATAAAAAATAAAATACCTAACTCTGTCTCAGGAAATGAGGTAACACTTCACCAAGGAAGCAATATTTGAACAGATTCTTGAAGATGAATAGTAAACACAAGGTGGAAAGAGAATTGGAAAACATTTTCAGGGGAAATAGCTTGTGATAATTCTTAAGATAGAATTAAGGAGCAAAATTTATCAAGATTATGGAGAATTCCCTTTGGCAGAAGGATGACTTTGTTAGCAAATAACGGAGATAAAGTCAACTGGAGTAGTATTAACAGCAGAGGTGGTGAAAGAAGTAACAACACAAATATTAGACTAGCAACAGTAGAAATAGATACCTTATCCTGAGTGTTTATGTGACATTCTAAGTGATTTAGATGCTTTATCACATTTGATTATTATATATGAAGGAGATTTCATGAAGGCAGTAACCCTGACAGTTCAGTAAAGAGAATGGTCAGAATGAAGGGGAATTTTTTAGGAATGGTGTGGTGAGAATATTATATGCATAAAAGAGTTAATGTAAAGAATATAACAATTTTTTAAAGTACATATTTGATGGGTCTACTGAATACCAAAGGAGACATCACCAAGAGCAAGTGGAATTACTATTCAAAAGAAGAGGGGGACCTTTTTTAAAAAGATGAGGAAAATAAAAAAGCATGTGTGAGGATCTACACAAAGTTTTATTTTAAAAAAAGGGATTATCACTGAAATAGATTTGAAATAGATTATCCCTGATGCCTGTAAGCTCACTATTGCTGGTAATGAGTTCATTTTCTGATAAGTGAGATTTGGGAAGAGAGTACCAGGAGTTTTAGTACAGTCAATATGAACATTTTGAAATGAACTTGTTTGGAGACAAAAAAAAAAAAAAAAAAATGGCAAGCCAGGGGACACCAGGGAGCAGTTGAGTTTGATCAACATGACTTGTATGGATCTAGAGAGTCCATGGCACAGATGGTTTATCAATAGTGCTAACCAGTATCCAAAAACAAAGTCAAAATGAAACAGTTTAGATAACTGTTTAGAAATTTTCTATTTAGGTAAAATTACCCAAAACACTCTGAGTGTGTTATCATTCAATGTTGCATAAAAGTATCCTGATACTCTACAGTGTAAGTGCATTATGAACACTTTCATTAGTCTTCTTTCTCCCAGCTTGCCTAAAGTTTCCAGTGTGCAAATAACTCTCAGTTAGTTCTATGAAAGTGCATTAAGTCTTTGAGGTTTAATGCTCTAGGGTGGCATTCAGTTCCTCTGAGTGGTAATTTACTAAATAGTAGGGTGGGATGCTATCTTCCTTATCCAAAGTGAACTAGAGCAAAGAATTAAGGGGCTCGTCCATATTCAAAAAGCTTATTATAGAACTGCAACATCAGAGCTAGTGAACATAGGGCAAGAGTACTACATAAAATAGAAAAGTGAGTTTCCCTTTGATAATATATTATTTCCAATTGGCTAATAAAAAGGAAAATGACATATAAAAAGCATGCAATTTTTCTAATTAGATCAGCATGATCTCTGCAGTCTTCTCCAAAAGTATTCAATACTTTGGGCTATTTAATTCCATTTATCCCTTTTTGAAAGTAACTAAAGGGAGAACATACTTTAAATGGTGTATGTAGCTTTCATTTTATCTAGGACAAAGGAATTCTCTCATATTTACCAAGCATCTTGTCTTCAAGTAACAGGGGTTTACTTAGCACCAGTTCAAGCTGTCCTATGCCAAAATGATCCATGCTCAATGACTTTTAAAATGACTTGAACATCTCAATTTAATTGTGCTCCCCCACCCAGGCTTTTAGAAAAGCAGGGAAATTGTTTTAATATTTTGAAAGGCATCCATTAAGATGATTCCATTTAAAACATTAAGTGGCTTAATAGTATTTTCAGTGATGCACAAAATATTCTAACCATGAAAAAAAAAAATTCAACTAACTACCAAAATGTAGGAGCTCATTAACTTTAAAAGATATGAACTGTATATAGAAGTCTAGTGTAGCAGCTAGGAAATTTCTGAGTAGTTAGTAGCTACTCCTTTATTTATCTGTTTGTTTTTAATTTAAATGAAAATTAAATAGAGCACATTATTCTAAGCATCTAATTGAAAAATAATTTTATTGGAAAAGGGATAGTATATAAAAGAGAAACGAACTGTAAAAAGTTTCAGCACAGATGTAATATAAAACTTTTGCAGAAGCTTATTGTATCTAAAAAAAATTCAGTTGAATTTTTTTGAGGTGCTAAATTAAACATACACTAATCAAGTTTGTAGGGGGACTATTGTTGGATAAGGAGTAATGTCCATAAGGATGGTACAAGTACGTGTGGTTTTGAATTTGTGGGTTCCATAGATGTTGTTTCTATCAATCCTCAAAAGAGACTAAACCACAAATAACAATGGGGGAATGTAATGGGTCCATAGGTTGGACTCAGAGGAAGTAACTACCTAAAATCTGGCTCGTTCTGAATGTAAGGCTTTCTAAGAAAAGAATATTTCCTAAGATACTTATTTACTTTGAAAAATAAATAATGTAAGAAAGTTGCTTGTCTTAATTTGTTTCTCCTAAAGATACTTTTTCCTTTACATCAAACAATGCTAATGACCAATTCTATTCTAAGGTAGTTTTTTTTAAAATGAAAGCTTTTATTTAGCTTTTGAGTAGAATTATAAATATTAGAGATTACAAAAATGCATACATTTATTTTATGGTCATTAAAATCACTTATTTATGTTCTCACTACATTTGAAAGCAGATGCTTGATTGAAAGCAGATCCACAAGGGAAACAAAACAGAACAAAACATTTTCATAGTTTCCATTTGTCACTCAGTATAGAGCGAAGGCAATAGGGTGTCTGGGTGACACAGTCTGTTAAGCCTCCAACTCTTAGTTTCAGGCTGTTATCTCATGGTCATTTTCTCATGGTCATGAAATCAAGCCCCACGTCGGGCTCCACACTGGGTGAGGAGTCTGCTTGAGAGTCTCTCTCCCTCTTCCTCTGCCCCTCCCTCTCTCTCTCTCTCTCTAAAATAAATAAATAAATCTTTTTTAAAAAAGGAAAATTAGAAAAGTAATAATCACAGCTTTGGGAAGTATTTTTAGAGTTGCTTATCCTATGTTGGTTTCATATAAAGCAAAGTAAAACCCATTTCAATAAATAATTTTCAAAAATCAGTTATATAAGAAAATTCTAGCTTTTAGGTTGGCATTTTTATTTACACTGTTACATCTAACATCAGGCCAAAAGAAGAACAATTTAAAAATGGAGATTATTTCCAAAGACTAAAAAATAATAAATTAAAATGAAGATCCTTTCCATTTTCCTTAATCTGTGAGATCAAATATATCAACTAGTGTTAATGAGTAACCCAAAGGGAAAATCAGAAGCAAAGCACAAGGGCACAATACTAAAAGTGAAGTGTTCAAGAAAGGAGAAATTTATTTTTAACATTGAAGTCTTAGTATAGTTTGAGTAAAAGTGCTAAATGAAGTTTTCTTCTATTTTGAGTAACCATTCAATTTTCTTCTCCCTCTCTTGAAATTATAAGTAATGTAGAATAGTAAGGTTTCACGGCAACAAGTTTAGCGTCAATGAGTTATGTAATCCAAGGTCAAAACATCTGGGGCATCTGGGTTGCTTAGTTGGTTGAGTGTCCAACTCTTGATCTCAGTTCTTGTCTTGATCTCAGGGTTGTGAGTTCAAGCCTTGTGTTGGGCTCCACACTGGGCAAGAAGCCTACTTAAAAATAAAATGTTAAACACCTGATGATTTGAGAACTAATGGTGGGAACACATGTTTAAAGTTAGAATCGGTCCCCAGTGAATGTCAATTCACAAATTCAAGCCATGTCTGAAGACAGTTTTGAAAATTTTAGTCTTTCCACATGGTCTTTCAATGTGCATGTTGGCCATTTAATTCCTATAATCACTGCTGTTGTAGTAACACCACTGAGTCAGACATAATTACAGAAATACATTTTGGCCAAGACATTAAACATACAAATGTTAAACACAAATATTTCTCATCTGCTGCAAAAGTGAAGATGAGGGGAGATGAGAAGGGAAGTGCTTTCACAAGAAGTGCTATGCCATCCATTGTTGGGATATCTACTTTTATTCAGGACAATGATCATATAATATATTTTTTTATAAAAAGAAAACAAGATCAGAGGATTGCATCAATGTCCAATGCTGTTTGTGATACCGTACTATACTTTTACAAAATGTTACCATTGGAGAAAACTGAATAATGGGTACAGAGGAGATCTTTCTGTGTTATTCACAACTTCATCTAAATACAATTATCTTATGAAAATTTAATTAAAAATGTAATTTTTGACTGAAAGTGGAGTTTGCATGCACTACCTTTCACCAGAGTGTATCAGAGAAAATGCTGATTAGGCAAAGAATGCAGAGATAAGAAAAAATGAGAGTCTAGAGGAAAAAGCAGCTACATGGCTGCTTAAAAATACAGTGTACTAATACATGGAAAAGAAAGAAACCAGACCACTTTCATACACCATACATAAATATAAAATCAAATTGAATTGAAAACATAAATATGAGGCATAAATTGATAAAACTCCTAGAAGAAAATATAGGCAGTAATTTCTTTGACATATAGAAATATTTTTCTAGATATGTCACCTCAGGCAAGGGAAATGAAAACAAATATGAACTATTGGGAATATACAAAAAAAAAAAAAAAACTATTGCACAGCGAAGGAAATCTTCAACAAAACAGACGGAAGCCTACTGAATGGGAGACCATATTTGCAAATGACAAGAAGTTAGTATCCAAAATATATAAAGAACTTATACAACGCAACACACACAGAAAAACAAAAAAACAAGCAAATAAACAAATAAACAAAATAGTCTGATTGAAAATGTGCAGAGGACCTGAATAGACTTTTTTTCCAAAGAAGACATCCAGATGGCCAACAGACACATGAAAGGATGCTCAACACTAATCAACAGGGAAATGCAAATCAAAACTATAATGAGATATCACCTTACCCCTGTCAAAATCACTAGAATCAAAAAGATAAGAACAAGTGTTGGTGAGAAGCTGGAGAAAAAAGAACCCTCATGCAACATTGGTGGAAATGTAAATTGATGCACCCACTGTGAAAAACAGTATGGGAATTCCTCAAAGAATTAAAAATAGAAATATTAAATGATCCAGTAGTTCTACTACCACATATTTACCCAGAGGAAAAAAATGCTAATTCGAAAATATATATGTAACCCTATATTTATAGCACCATTATTTACAATAGCGCACATATGGAAACCATCCAAGTGTCCATCAATAGAATAATGGATAAAGAAGTTGTGAGATATATATATAATGAAATATTACTCAGGCATAAAAAAGGATGAGATCTTGCCATTTATGACAACATGCATGGACCCAGAGGGTATCATGCAAAGTGAAATAAGACAAATACTATATGATTTCGGTTATATGTAGAATCTAAAAATACAAAGCAAATGAACAAAAAATTGACCAAACAAAAAGCAGAAACAGACCCATAAATTCTGAGAACAAGCTGATGGTTGCCAGAGGGGAGAAAGTAGAGAGATGAACAAAATGAGTGAAGTGCAGTGGGAGATACAGTCTTCCATTTATGGAATAAGTCATGAGGGTAAAAAGTACAGCATAAGGAATATGGTCAATGCACTGTAATAACATTGTTTGATGACAGATGGTAGCTACACTTGCAGTGAGCATGATATAATGTATAGACTTGAAGAATCACTATGTTGTACACCTAAAACTCATGTAACACTACGTGTCAACTATGCACACACACAACACTCCCCACCCCCGCCAGTCTTCCTTTGCTCCTGATGGACCTCAGTGCTTCCTCATGTCTCCTTCTCCCATCCCACCCATGGCCTGGGGTGCTCCCTCTTTTTGGGAACCATGAATAACAAAAATATCTTTTATTTATTTTTTTAAAGACTTCATTTATTTAACAGAGAGAGTGAGGGAGAGAGACAGAGAGAGCACAGGAGCAAGGGGCAGTGGCAGAGGGAGAAGAAGCAGCAGACTCCTCTCTGAGCAGGGAACCCTCCAGGACCCTGGAGTCATGAGCTGAGTCAAAGGGAGACACTTAACTGACTAAGCCACCCAGGCACCTCACAAATATCTTTTAAATGGGAATATTTTCTGGTCTGTTGTCCTTAACACATCTCAAATTTTCTGTTAATATGCTCTATATGTTTTTTATTGAAGCATAGTTGACACATAATGTTACATGAGTTTTAGGTGTACAACATAGTGTGGATCTTAAACCAGAGTCTTCGCTGTAATTTCCTTGAAGGAATGAGCAATGGAGATTAAACAGATTTAGGATTGAATAATTTCAGCAGGCTCTGGGATATAGTGGCTATTACCTGTTGTCTGGTACCTGTCCCTGTGGTAATAAGGACAGGTAGATAGTGGCCCAGTGAAAGCAAAGCAGTGGTTGGTTATGTGCATTCTGGATTGACTGGTTTGTATCTGTACACCTCTTGGAAGAGGATTTTTTTCAGGAGCAGGGAGTAAGGAGAGAAACAAGAGGCTAAGGCAAGGTGACTCAGTTATACTCTTTGAGTGGTCTGGAACAAAAGTTCCAGAATACACATGTAGGGCAGATGTCAAAGCATCAAATTTACAGAAGCTTGAAGCTTGTTAATGCAATGTCTAAGTACAGAAGCAAAACTTTTCTTGGAAGTCTAAATGTAGGCAGCCAACAAGTAACAAAATCTGAGAGAGAGGCAGACTTCTTTAAAATGAATTGATTATTTCTGTATTTTGAGAGGAGACCTGAGGCACTTGCAGAGGCAAAATTTAGATACTTTTCACCAACAGTTACATAACACTCTGCTGAATGTATTCGTTTACATGAATTTGTCCAGGTAATTGGTTTTGTGGATTAATAATGTATGGCTTATTTCCACCACATCACTTACAAATTAGTATTCTTTTAACTATCTGGTTTTGGGGAAAAATTATGTATTATATTCAGAAAATTAATGAACCTAAAAGAATTATTAATGCAAATATTAAATGTTGTGGATATAGAATGCATAGTGAGGGAGAGGCCTACTCTCCATAATCCATTAACATCACCCAAACACAGATGCTTCCTTCCTTTGGGATCATGTTTATGAGTCTTTGGGATGCACTTCTTTTTTCATACAATCTCCAAGGTTTCTCAGAACTCCATTGCACAAATTGGTTTCTTTCGGCTCCTATACCCACACAAAATTCCATTAGTCAGAAGCTTATTCTTTCTCCTAGACTAGTTCCAAGAAAAACTTGCACTTGGTCTTAAAGATAGGGAGAAAAATCCCCTCAGCCTTATGCAGTCATAGGCAATCCCTCTTCCTGAAAGCCCACAGACACCCCAAATTTCACAGGTAGAATTTTGGACTTTATAACCTTCTAACTGAGGCAAGCACATTATTCAGACTATGGCACACTAATGGAAAAAGCATTTTAATTATTTGACAATCTCTTTTTTTTTTTCATACTCTCACCAGTAGTACTTCTTTAGTCTTTTGATTTCTGTTTGTTTGAGATCAAATCATAGAGTTCCAAAGTCAAATCATGACTCTCCCATTAAACTAACTTTGCTTATTTTAGACAAGGTCCCAAACTATCAATTCGTGGTCTTCATGGTAGTAATAGAAACATCAGTATCTATAAATTATAGTTTTTGTGAAGAAAGCATTTAATACAATCAAGTCACTAAACTCAGGATCTGACAAATATTAAACACTAAAAATTTAGTTATTATGACTGTGATTATCTAAACAATGTAGATACTTTACACATGGTACTTGGTTATTTTGTTTCTCTTTCAAACTTACTGTGACATTAATGATAAAAATAAAAAGGAAGAAATAGATAATCCTAAAAAGCCAGTGTGAACAAACAAAGGTACATGATGTGTTTAAGATATCCCCTCTCTAGAACAACATAAAAAGAAGTAAAACCCAGACACACTGAGAAGAATAATGAAGAAGAGGAATAAAGAAGAATTCCTCAGGCATTTCAGCCAAGTATTCTCACAAATTTCTTAAAGAAAATGAACTAAACATTTCTACTAGAATCCATTGTGGACCCTTTGTAATTTTTACTTATTATGTTTACCTTTTACCTATTATGTTATTATGTTTACCTTTCTCTTTCCAATTACAAATAGTCATTTCAACAAAACGTTTTGATCTTTTTACAAAAACCTTGCTGTTATTTGAGCTGGCAGGGTAGAGCCAGGTCCCAGTAACACTCTGCCTATGCATATCAACTGATGTGTTTAAGAAACAAACACGAAGAATCAAGAGTGAAAGGTAACTGGTCAATAAGTAAACGGATAAGATAGTTGTCTGAGATTTTGTGTGGCTTGAGAGGCTTCAACTTTATACAGTCCCACACTACACAATATGAATCCTTCATAAAAACACTAAAAACTAGAATTAATTCTTGAAAAATTGCCCAGGAATTTCTTTCTTGAAGAAATCATACAAAAAGCAGCCCTGGGGAAACACACTGAAGTCTCAATGGAAGAAATAACCCCACTGTAAAACAAACACAAACACAAACAAACACTGAAATGCTAGTCTTAGACATGTTGGGAATTCCCTGCTTAGAAGGAAGCAAGTGATAAAAAACAGGAGGACCCCTAATGCCCAGAGCTCATTATCTCCACTGTTAAACAGAAATATAGTGACACAGAAAACAAATAAGAAGGTAAGAGAGGCAAGCAGGAGGCAGAAGCAAAAGCATGCTGACAGCTCGGGATGAGCTTCTCCTTCTCCATGTCAGCCCTTCACAGAGGCAACAAAATAACCTTCTTTTAGAAAGCAGAAGTTCCCACTGGGACAGAGGAAAGAAGATGAGAATTCAGATTAAGTGGAGTCCCCTTGTGGGGCATCACTGTGTTTGAGGAACTATTTGAAACCCACTGGTATTCCAGACGACATGAAGCAAGGGCTTCATAATGCCCCCCAGAAAGGACAAAATTTCAAACAAATATGTTATTCAATGTAAAAGTGGCATCAGTTCTTAGGAGCATAGCAACTATGAGCACTTCTTCATATTAAAAAAATAACAAAGTAAACAAAGCAAAGAGCACCACTCAAGGGAGGAGTCCCATCAACTAAATGTAAAGAAACATCTCAGTAGGAAATCAGGGAGAAATCATCGAATCTACATGCAAGACAGTCTTTGGCTAAACAACTGTGAGAAATGAGACATGTAACGATCCATTTGAAGTTTAAAATTTGGTAATATAAAAATTAAAATGTAAGAAAAAATTCAAAGCAAAGGTGAAGAAGAATGTGAATAAACATAGTTGTATGCTAATAGGCCTGTGATGACTGTCACCAAATCTCATCTAAATTGACTTTTCAAGGGATGCCTGGGTGGCTCAGTTGGTTAATCGGCTGCCTTCGGCTCAGGTCATGATCCTGGCATCCTGGGATCGAGTCCCACATTGGGCTCCTTGCTCGGCAGGGAGCCTGCTTCTCCCTCTGCCTCTGCCTGCCACTCTGTCTGCCTGTGCTCGCTCTCTCTCTCTCTCTCTAACAAATAAAAATAAATAAAATCTAAAAAAAAAAGTTTAAATTGACTTTTCAAATGAGGACATTGTCTCACATGTCTAGAATTCCAGCATTAAGTGAAGCCTCCAAACAGGTACAATCACCACCTTAATAATGTCATCAACAACCTAGGATTTTTTGTCACTCTATTTTACAATCATTAGCATTGGCTTAATCCTAAATCTGTTTATGTTTATCCTTGCAGGTAAACTGAGAGGAGCTATCCCAGTCATGTGCCTTCCTCCCAGCCCTCATATTTGACAGTTAAGAGTCAGAGCAAATCTCTCCCACAACCTTAAAATATTAATCCTTTCTTTCAATAAGATGAGAATGACATAATTCACCTACTTGTTATTAAACTAATATTTAACCATCAGATGAAAAGGGATTTGCTGACTGGCATGTCTAGACTAAGAAGGTTCAATACCTGAATGCAGACAGTGTCCTCTGGGCCACACTGCTGTCTGGGACAAGTCTATAGACTTGTACAAAACACATATCTGTTAGGAAGGCAAAAGTTGTGAAGGAATGCAGAAGGCAGAATTGATCCTGGGAAGGAAACCAACAGTTTCAAGATATAAGGGTGAAGGTGGGTAAACTAAGAAATAGATTTAAGTATATTATTTAAAGTCATAAATACACTAACCAAATCAATTTTTGATAAGAAAAAACATCCCAACAAAAATGGAAATTTGAGGAAGGAATGAAAGTAATAGGAAATAGTAGTATTTTAGCATTTCCGTTTTTCACAGTTGTACAGTAATATCAATGAAAAATGTTCAAGCAACTGGGTTAAGTGAAATATAATGTTAATTTTTATAAAGTTCAAAAGATAACAGTTACATTAAATTACAGTTAAAACAGACCAATCCACACTACCAGAAAGTAAATACACAAATGGATAAAGAAATCAAAAGCATAATCAAAATGAAAAAATAAAGAAAAAGAGAACATTTTTAAAGGATAAAATATGTGGTGACGGAATTAATACCTGATGTAATGGTTAATGTTATGTGTCAACATGGCTAAGAGATGACCAGATAGCTGGTGAAACATTATTTCTAGACATGTCTGAGTTGCCAGTCATGAATTGGTAAACTGAGTAGAGGAGGTTTTCACCAGTTCAGGTGGGAGTCATCCCATCCATTGAGGGACAGACTAGAACAAAAGGCAGAGGAAGGGGAATTTGCTTTGTGCTTAAACTGACACATTCATTTCCTCGCTCAGACTCTGCACTCCTAGTTCTCAGACTTTTGAACCTGATCTGGGATTACATTATCTGTTTCCCTGCTTCTCAGGTCTTCAGGCTTGGATTGAATTATACCAGCAGTTTTCCTGCTTTTCCAGCTTGCAGAAAGCAATTTGTGGGACTTCTTGGCCTCCATAATCATATAAATAAGTTCCTATAACAAATCTCTATAAATATGATAGCTACCCTACCTGTATATATCTTATCAGTTCTGTTTCTCTGGAGGATCCTGATTTACTATTGCAACAATAAATAATTGTTAAATGTTCTCGTCTAGTTAAAAGAGAGATACAGATAGATATTGATATACACACACACACAAACAGAAGAAAAACAGAAAAACAAGAATGCATCTTTTTGCTATAAGAGATATATATATAGCAGAAAAAATAAACATGAAAATAGTGGAAGGAGACTTGCCAGACAAATACTAACAGATTTCAGAGTTTTGATATTAATATCGAACTTTAATTTCTATAAAACATTAAAACATACAAAAAGATTAACTTTACAGAAATAAAGGATTCAGTCCAGAATGTTCATAGCTGTCATAAATGCATAAACATCATAATATTTAATCAATAAAATCATAAAGCATAAATCACAGAAATGCAAGAATAATTGAATATGACAGAAAAGAAATAATAGTAAAATGTACAATATAACTGTCAGCTCATGAGAAATCAGGATTTTAAAAATAAAAATCACAGTATATACAAAATTAACTCAAAATGTATCAAAGATCTAAATGTAAGAGCTAGATAGAGAAAATACTTTTTTAAGGACATGGCAAAAATAGGGTTACATTCCTAATTTAGAAAAGATTATACAAGTGAATTAGGAAAACATAACCAAATTAAAAAACAAGAAATGGACAGAGACAAGAGATACTTTAAGAAAAAGAAATATAAATGACCAAACAATTTAATATTATTTTACACAGAAGAGATTAAATGAGACTTCATTCCATCAATGTAATGTAAGCTTACACTCATATACATATGGTGGAGTCAAAAATTTATGCAAATTTTCAAATATTAGTGACAATGTCTATCAAAATATATGCATCTCCTTGAACATGTATTGCATGACTAAGAATTCACCCCAAAGATACAATAACAATAATTTTCTAAGAAAAAAATGTGAGGTACACTTGAATTCTTAGATTCGTGTGTACAAATACACAAGAAAGCTCTTGCCCAACAATATAATCACAGTAAATAAATCAAGCTATGCATATAACATAAGGTAATATCCAAAATATTTTAAAATTAGGTGAATGGTGTAAACTGATAACAAAATACTTCTTTGTATGTTCTTAAGGGAAAATTGCAAGATATAGGTATATCTAGAGAGCCTGGACCCTTTTGAATAAATAATGATAAAATACTATCTAAATCGTTCTACATTTGAAAACTTTTGTCCTAGAAGAAATAGTAAAAAATAACAAAATGGATTCCTTTGGGAAAAAAGATTTGGGATGCAAAGAATTGAGGCCCTCAGTGGGTATGTCTATATGCATGTGTATTTATGAGTATGTGGAAATTCGGAAAACAATACAAAGAGACAGTACATGGACATGGCAAGACAATCCACAACCCAAGCTAATTCAAATGCAATCCAGACTATGGAGACAAAAATAATTATATGAAATTCAGCCTTCAAGGAATGTGTAGAAATCTTGGTATGGACTCTGGGCTTCCTCATGGCAATAAAGGGTGGAGGAGTGTTTGAAGTCAATTTTATCTAGATCTCAAGAGGAACGGGAAACCAAATGATATTTGTCCACAACATCAGTTTATACTGGTTGTGTTCTATGGCTATATAAATACTTGAGTTTATATTCCAGCTCCCTTTTTGCTTATAACTTTTACCTAAATCTATCCCCATGGACACCAGTAAGTGTATTATTCATTGTCTTTTGCTCACAGGCTTCCATGGCTCTGAAATGTGTTGTTTTGTTTTTTGTTTTAACCCAATGTCATTAAATCCTCTCCTTCTCTGAAACCCAGTTTAAGCCTTAAAAACTATCTAAACTTGAATATGAGTGAACAATTTTCTTCAGCTTTCTAAGCCTCAGAATGTGTTTCTTTAAAATAAAGGAATTGAATTTGACATCTTTTAGTTCTGAAATTCCATGAGCTTAGGTTGTTTAGGACCCAACCTCAGTCTCATGAATTTCTCTCTCTCACCCATGCCCAGTATGGGAAAGTGTATTGCACTTTTTCAAGCAAATAGAAAAATTTTGAGATTAAGTGTTAAACAAACTTGTTTAATCAACACAACATGAGAAAAGAAAATGCTTTCAGTACTTATTTATTATATCAAAGTACAATTTTCTTATCGTTTATTAACTGTTGGAGATATCCCTTAATAACTGTGGCAATCACATACACACAATTTTGTAGTAAGATTAAATAAAACAAGTTTGAAAGAATTCCTAAATTGATTTAAAAAAAAAAAAGAAGATACTCACACTAACATCCAATAGTAGATTGTGTGTGCATGTGCTTACAATTGCCATATGCAATTTTTTTAGTTATTTCCATTTTTTTCTCTACTTTAAATTTCTTCCACTGGCATTTCTTTCTGTTTATGGATTGAAGTAAGAAATACCTCAACACTTAAGTACCAGAAAATTCAGTCTTGACTATGTTAGAAAATCCTAATCAATATTGATTTTCTAAATAGGAGTAATTCAACAGAAGGAACAGCAATGGTGTTTTAAAAATTTACTACATAATAGAATTTTGTCATTGGGAGACACTTCCTGAAATGCATATTAAAGCCTATCAGTTCTTTAGGACTGATTCCAAATATTGACAATAGAATATTTGTATTGCTCCAACAAAAATTGCCATACCCAAGATTAGAGATGATAACAAGACTTGATAATGTGAAAGAAAGTCCACACAGATTTTGGAAGTTACTATCCAACTGAGGGAATTTTTACAATTTAGGTTATTTCTCAGGTTAGGAATAAACAATCACTTGAAAAAACTTATCTATGCACATAAAGTAACCATCTTTGCGCAAAATGTGTAAATAAACAAAGTAATTCCTACTATTGCATTTCCATTATTCAAAACTCTATAAAATCTCAGTGGTTGTCCAAAGGCATTAAAATAAGAAAATAAGAAGAAGTTGTACAAACTTGTAGCTATAAGATGAATAACGTCCGGGATGTAATGTATAACATGGAAACTGTAGTTGATAACACTGTATCATATAAGTAAAATTTACTAGAAAATAGAACCTGAATCTTCCCACCAAAAAATGGTAAGCATGTGAAGTAATCATGTGTTAATTACTTAGATGAGGGGGTCCTTTTTCAATGTATGTCTATAACAAATCTATGATGTACGGTATAAATATCTTACAATCTTAGATATCACTTATGCCTCAATAAAGCAGAAATTTTAAAAAAGCAAAAGAAAAGTAACAATAACTAGCACTGCAACTTTTATTTGAAAAATAAGCACCACTTTTTCATGTTACAATAAATATTCTTCATATAGTATAATCTGTTCTGAGTGGAATTATGACCCTAAAATCACTAGACTAATTTGTAAGTGAAATAAAATAATGCCTATCCATTTTTAAGAAAAAGATATCTTCTGTGAATCAACTCTGAAGATTTATATTATTATATAACTATATATATTATATATTTATTCTTCAAATTATATAAGATATATTAATATGTATTAATTCTTCAAATTATATGGAATTCGAATATATATTCTACATATTTTATACATATTAATTCTTCAAATTCTATAGGATTACAAAGTCTCTTCTGTATTTAATTTAAATATCAAAGCACTGTTTAGGAAAGGCAATGTGAATTGGTAATAATTAAGGAGATCATCATAGAGAAATGTTTTAAACAAAGAATCAAACAGACTTAATATTTTAATGTTACCTTATAACTACAAACGTGGTGTTTTATAGATAAACCTCTTAATTTACAAAACACAACAACAACAAAATAGAGAGGAATCTGTGAAGATGCAGAGTAGGAAGCAATAGGAATCTGCCTTCATACCTAGACAATAATTACACTAACAAAATCTGTCTGATGTAACTACCTGGGAACTCTGGAGTCTATTGAGGGCTTATACTTTCCAGGGGAAGGCTTGAGTGTTAAATTTAATTTTAATCAATTTCAACTGTTAGCACAGTAACACCTACCCATCCTCCACCCCCAAGCCCATGATAGTCAGCTGTATAAATGTTCTAGGAGAAGTTTACTTGTGGCTTGTGGGAACCAGGGAAGCAAAAATAATCCTGTGCTCCAAATATCAAAGATCTGTGTCTGACCAATGATTCCTGCCTCTGATCATAGAGGTGCAGACAAGGAGAACAGTCAGCTATTGTATTCTCTTGTTATTGTTTCAAGCCACACCCCTTTGGCTGAAATGACTTCTAGGATATGTAAAGAGCTGGTGCTCATCCCACCTCCCTTTTTTTCTCTTTTTCCCCCCTTTTTCTGGAGATAGTCTTTAAAGACTATGGCATGCTAAAGCAACTACATTTATGGAGGATATTTGGAGGTCATAATGCTTGTCCAGAAAAAGGAACTGAATCAGAAAACACTTGAGAAATTTACCTTTTAGGTTAATCATTGACATCAAATAGCCTACAACAAAAAACAAGCAAAAACAAAACAGAAAAATCTGATTTTCAGAGTTACCACATTATTAATGAAAATATCCTTTTTTCAAAAACAAAAAGTCATAAAGCATATGAAGAAAAAGAAGTGTATAGCCCATTAAAAGAGGAAAAATAATCAGCAGAAAATATCCCTGCCCCCCCCCAAAAAAACAAAAAAACAAAAAACAACAACTGATGACAGATCTACAAGACAAAGACTTTAAAACAAGTATAACAAAGGTTTCAAAGAACTAAAGGGGCACATAGTGTATAAAGATGTGACTTTGTAGTATCAACAACTAAAAAGGGATGCGGTTGGAGCTGTAAAATAGTAGACTTTTGTGTCCTATTGAAGTTAAGCTAGTATAAATTCCAATTAGAGTGATATAACTTAGGATGTTAGATATTATCTCTGTGGTATCCCAAATGAAAATATCTATAGAATAAACACAAAATGAAATGAGAGAGAAATTTAAATATTTTCACAATTAACTAAACACAAAAGAAAGCAGTAATGTCAGAAATGAGGGACAAAAAGCTATAAGGTATATGGAAAGCATAGAGCAAAATGACAGACTCTTCCTTATCAGATATTAATCTAAATGTGCATTGATTAAACTCTCCAATCAAAAGATAGAAATTGGAAGGATGGGTTAAAAAAGCAAGATCCAACAATATAATGACTATAGACCCAAAAACACAAATAGGTTAAAAGTGAAAGGATGGAAAAGATAGTCCATGCAAATAATAATGGAAAGAGAGAAGAGGTGACTATATGCTAATCTTAGAAAAAAGAAAAACTTTAAATCAAAAAAATTTACAAGAGACAAGAACATTATATATAGTAAAAAATCCAAAGCAACAAACAGATATAACAATTATAAGCATTTATAAACTGAAAAACTGATCATCAGAATACATGAAGCAAAAAGGGG
>RCUC01161955.1:0-66568 GCA_003697995.1 Taxidea taxus jeffersonii | reverse complement strand
CTAGAATTTTCCTTCACCCCACCCCACTTTAAAAGTTTTATTTAGGGGCACCTGGTTGGATCAAGTAGTTAAGCAGCTACCTTCAGCTGAGGTCATGATCTCCAGGTCCTAGGATGAGCCCCACATCGGGCTCCCCGGTCAGTGGGAAGTCTGCTTCTCCCTTTCTCTCTGCTGGTCCCCCTGCTTGTATTCTCTCTGTCTCCATCTCTCCCTCTTTCAAGTGAATAAATAAAATCTTTAAAAATAAAAAGTAAAAAATAGGGGCACCTGGGTTGCTTAGTGCGTTAAAGCCTTTGGCTCAGGTCATGATCCCAGGGTCCTGGATCAAGCCCCAAATCGGGCTCTCTGCTCGGCAGGGAGCCTGCTTCCTCCTCTCTCTCTCTCTCTCTTTGCCTGCCTCTCAGCCTACTCGTGACCTCTGTCTGTCAAATAAATAAATAAATAAAATCTTTTTTAAAAAAGTAAAAAATAAAATGAAAGATTTATTTATTTATTCGAGAAAGAAAAGAGAGAAAGAGAGCATAACCAGGGGGAGGGGAAGAAGGATGAGAGAGGGAGAGAGGCAGACTCCTCTAAACACAGAGCCCAACTCAGGGCTCTATCCTGTGACCCTAAGATCATGACCTGAGCTGAAATTAAGAGATGAACACTCAACTGACTTGAATCACCCGGGCATCCCCATCCCAATCCATTCTAATTCTTTGTATCCCAATTTCTTGCCCAGTCTGAGCTATCAGAAGTGCAAATGTCCATAGGAAAAATTAAGCAGTTAAATGATAATAATATGCATATACTGACATATATCTTCATAAAGTTGGGATTGTTAAAAAAGAAAACCACTGGCACAAAGTGCACAAAACAGGAAGTTTCCTTGGAAGAAGTATACCTTGAGGTTATTGAGGAAGTGATGGGATCCAGCTTCATGAAGGCATGGTAGAGGATATTCACATGCAGGGAGAGCATGAACTGGAATTAAGCAAGACACACTTGATATGCTCCAGTAAGATGGCCTAAACTTTTCCCATGAGTAGGATGCCCTATATTTATTTTTATTTTATATATTGCATAGTATGTACACAAAAAAACCCTACAATCTCTAAAACTGAAATGTTACATGATAAACAATTTGTCTCCTCTTTGTCCCCTTGTACCTGAGAGAGAGACTCTAAATTTGGAATTTCCTATGTGATAAAACAGTCATTATTATTCATGATGGGCCTCTCAGACCACACTGGACTGTATGCTAATGAGGTGGCTTACAGAAGGTACCTAGATTGTTTCAAGATGGAGGCTGGCCTTACCAAAAAGACTAAGCATGTGATTAGGGGGTTCAGACTTTGAGTCACCAGATATCAGCTCAACTTCAGAGAGGGGAAAGGGACAGGAGATCAAGTTCAACCACATGGCCAAAGACTCAATCAGTTATGCCTACCTAATAAAATTCAAATAAAAACTCTACATGCTAGGGGCACCTGGGTGGCTCAGTTGGGTAAGCCTCTGACTCTTGGTTTCAGTTCAGGTCATGATCTCATTGGTCATGGGATCAAGCTCTGCACTGGGCTTCTTGTTCAGCAGGGTGTCTGCTGGAGATTCTCTCTCTCTCTCCTCCTTCTGATCCTCTCCCCATTTTCTGTCTCTCTCTAAAGTAAATAAATAAAGTCATGTTAAAACAACAACAACAACAACAACAAAACCCTCTACACACTGAAGCTTGGATGATCATTCTAGCTAGTGATACACATAGATCTACTGGGAGGGTGATGGGTCTTGAGAACGCAGAGGCTTCATACTTGAGACCCTTCCAGACATCACCCGATATGTCTCTTCATTGGGCTGCTCCTGATCTGTATCCTTTATAATAAAAATGTAACCAGAAGTACAGCACCTTCCTGAGTTCTTTGAGGCATTCTACTGAATAACTGAACCTGAGAGGTAGTAGAAATTTGTCGCCAGTTGGTGAGAAGCACAGATAACCTGGATACTCCAGAGCTTGCGGCTGGTGTCTGAAGCAAGGGGAAGACTGCACTGACTCCAGGTAGTTAGTGTGAGAATTGCATTGCATTCAATACAGAAAGTCTTGATTTTCCGTGAGTTTAGAGCAATTTTTCGTACAACATATGCCCGTGAGAATTTTATTTAATAATACTCCCATTTTCCAGATGTTAATCAGTCAAAACTTAACACCACACAGAGTTCCATCACTAACAGAATAGTATTATATCCATAAACTGGAGTTTAACCATGAGCAGATGTAACTTAGTCTTTCATTGTTCAGAAGCAGATAAGTAGAATACACTCCTGGGTTTTTCCAAATGAAATTCAACAATAGAAGTCCTAACTCTACAGAGGCTCTATATGTCCTGGGGCCTTATTCTATAGAAGCAGAAATTCTGCCTGAAAAGTAATTTCTTCTCAGTAGTTATAGAAGTTGAGGAATAATATCACCTACATGACTCCTACTTGTGCTGAACTGCAGACAAGATTGAAGGAAATCGGAAGCTATATGCAATATACTCTTGTTGCTTTTTTTATATTGTAATACAAAAATTTAAGATTGATTTCCATATCTTCTGTACTCAAACAATAATTGTAAGATCAAATAGTTTGAAGTAGAGAGAAGAAGAAAAGAAGAGAAGCTTTAAAAAGACATCAATTGACCATGAAACTGTTTTTTATTTTTCATGTTGCTTATTTCAGGGAAGTAACTATAAATATTTCCTTGATATGGTAAAATTCAGGAATTGGCCTGAATCTTCTGAAGAGGGAAAGTTTTCATGTTTGTATCAAAAAGTTCCTGCTTTTCTTGAAAATGTCATAATGGAACCTTTCAAAAAAACCTCAATTTATTTTTACTTTTGCTTTGTAAAATACCAAAGTTGAGAAATATCTAGCTCAAAACCTAATTGTGGAATTAAACTATAACACGACAGAGATGGCAGATATGCATACTAAGATCAAAGCTGAAGTTTTTGATCCTTAGAAGAACCCCTAAGGGAACTGGATCAAGTAATATAATCGCAACTTCTCATTTAATGATGTGGAGTGTTTATTTTTAATAGAGTAAAAATAAGTAGAGAATGAGCAAATTTTCAAAACATCCTAAGTCCTCTACAAACTATTATAGCATTTATCTATGGGATGTGAAGAAAGCAAACAATTAGAATTGAGCCAGTGTCTTCTGAAACAGAGAGCACCTTCTCATTACCAGCAAGGTACAAGGCTGTCTCTCTATTATAAAAACGGGACCAAAGCAGAACTTCTCCCCTACCAGTTTCAGTGGCCAGGGAAGAGTTATTGCTTCTTTCACTTAACAACTTCTGTGAGTCTTTAGAAGTGCAAACTATGCCCACTGACTTCATAATCTCATTACTATGCCAAAGACCTTATCTCCAGATTTCATAACAATAACAATTATTAACACAATTGATATTTCTTAAGTGCCAAAAACCATATGGCAAGCACATATTTGTGCATATATATATATGGCATATATATATGACATGTATATATGTCATATAGATATGCATATCTATATGACATATAATTTCACTTAATCTTAATAATAAGTCTATTTGGCAAGTAACATTAATTCCATTTCAAATCAAAGTAATTGAAGAAAGAGATTGTAGCTTGCACAAGATTGCTTGGTGTTTGATGGCTTAATAGCTAGTTGGTAGTAGAACAAAGGTTTGAACCTACGTCTGTATGTTCTAAAGCCTCAAATCTTGTCTATTACAGGACACTGAAAAGAACGGCCCTAGGAGGGAAAAATAGTAGAAAATAGACCTTCAGCAATCTGTTTCTAGAAGGTGTTCTGTTAAGCTTCTGGACTTGGCTAAGTCTAATTAAACAATCAGGTGTTGCTTTGGAATCTTTAACATCAGTCCATTTGGGTTTTTTGGAATATAAGGTATTCTTAGTAAAGTTAATTTGAACTACACCCAGTCTCTTTCTTTTATACACAGTGAGTACCTGAAAAAATGTGAAATATACAGTGTATGAACATCAAATCACTTAAACAAAATAACAAAATTTAAAAATTTACACACCACAAATACACACATTTTCAGAACCAGACTTTCCTACTGTTTCCAACATTTCACACATATTCTATAATTATATATGTTTTCTTAACAATTAAACTCATAGTCAGCCAGTTTAAGTCCACTGAGCTTCCAAATGAGACTGAAGATTCACTCTCTGCAGTGCTTAATTATTTCTTTCTCCCAATTGTTTTTTAATAGTCTACACTACATGTATCTACCTAGCATAAGCATATTCATTTTCTTCTCTACATTCACTTTAATATATTGAAAAGCAAAATTCAATAAAATTATCATCAGGTGCTCAAACATTTGCCCAGAGTGGCAACACTCCAAAAAAGAACAATTCACTGGCAAACAACACCATGAAGGAATTTGGTGACTTTGAGAAGCTGATGTGGATCATACCCAATTGTAGATTATAAATATATAAAATTCCAGGGGAGAAATATGGCAGAAAGGTTTTTAAAGATTTTATTTATTTATTTGTTAGAGAGAAAGAGCACAGGCAGACAGAGTGGCAGGCAGAGGCAGAGGGAGAAGCAGGCTCCCTGCCGCACAAGGAGCCCGATGTGGGACTCGATCCCAGGATGCTGGGATCATGACCTGAGCTGAAGGCAGCTGCTTAACCAACTGAGCCACTCAGGCATCCCTGGCAGAAAGGTTTTTAAAGCAGAATATAGATACAAATAGGGGTGTCTGGGTGGCTCAGTGGGTTAAAGCCTCTGCCTTCGGCTCAGGTCATGATCCCAGTGTTCTGGGATCAAGCCCCACATCGGGCTCTCTGCTCAGTAGGGAGCCTGCTTCCCCTCTCTCTCTCTCTCTGCCTGCCTCTCTGCCTACTTGTGATCTCTGCCTGTCAAACAAATAAATAAAATCTTAAAAATATATATATATATAGATACAAATAGACCAGAATTTGAATGCTAATTCTAGGCGTGCTTTGGATTTTATGGTTTCCTCAACCACAACACAGGGGTGATATTAATCCCTGTCTTAGTCCATTTGGGCTGCTCTAACAAACCACCACAAACTGGGTGGCTTATACAACAAATATTTACTTCTCACCATTTTGGAGGCTGGCAGCCCACGTCAAAGTGCCAGCATGATCGGGTTCTGGTAAGGGCCTTCTGGGTTACAGGCTGATGACTTTTCCTTGTATCCTCACATGGTGGTAAGAGGGCAAGTCAGCTGTTTGGTCTCTTCATAGAAGGGGGCTAATGCATTAAGTATTATGTTTCAAAATATGAATTTTGGGAGACATACACATTCTGCCTATAACAATATCTATCTCAGATGTTTATCTTAAAGATCAAATGACACAATGCAGGTAAGGGACAATCTCTGATATACAGGAAGGACTCAATAAATATTAGTTATTATCATTGCTATAATTTTAATTATTGTAAGTACTGTATGTTAGCATAACAGGAATTTGACAGGATCTACAGGACTAAGATTAACTCCATGCTTGCCTTTGGCATTCAGATCAAGCTTATGATGAATTCTTCTACCTTAATGGTGCACAGTAACCAGAAGTTGTCCAGTCTGAGAATGAGAAATCTTGTGTGACTTTCTGTAAAATATCAGAGACTCAGGTCTCTCTTCAAAACAAAACATTCGCCCTAAGTGATATTTACCTGGTTCAAATTAACTGATTTGCCTCACGTCAAAGGTAAGTCAGTGCTTATTCAGAAAAGAGCTTTCAGCATCCTGAATCATTTATTATTTTCTATTAATTGTAATTGTGACACTGGTCAAAATTTAATAAATTAATACATTTAGTGAACCAGACTTTGTCACTGTACAGATTCTCACTAAAAATCAAGGTGAACCTTCTCAAAAGAAGAATGTGCTATTTCTAGTCACTTGGACACCATTTGTGATGGCCAAGAGCAATTTACTGAATAATACCGGGGAAATCTAGGCAAATAAATGTAAAACGATATTAATGTATTTAATACACTTAATACATTACTAAACTTATTAAATAAATATTAACAAATATTCCCCCAAGAAGAGGGTTGGGCTAAGTATTAATCACAATTTTAAATTGGAATGGAATAAGCCAACAAAGACTAGGCATGATGTATAGAATCTAGTTGTATACTCTTGCTAGGGAAACCAACATGGAAAGTTTCCTTGAGATGAGAGGTAACAATAGTTTTGATCAAAACTTTTAAGTTTTCTATGTAAATTCCAATACTAAATCAGCTTCAGAAACTAATGGGACCAGAACTGGATAGCTCTAGGTGCAGTGTTATTGAGAATCACTACTACAAGAGACCTGTCTTATATCTGAAGACTTTTATAAAGAGAAGAACAAGGATATTTTAAACTTTCAAATAAAAACTCTGTTAAAAATGATCAGTCCAAAGTTTAAAATAAATTGCTCTAGGCTTTAAATATGCCTTCACCAAACTGGAAGAGAGCTACAACTGGACAATTCAATGAAATTTCTTTGGCAATCTTTCAAAGAAATGAAAAATCATAACATGAACATTTTGTTAGGCCTCAGGAGTCATAGTGACTATTCTATAAACAATGCTATTTCAGTATTGTCCCCAGTCACAGTCATACCAGATATTATATTTCCAACCCTTACTCTCTGGTTTATAGGAAAAAGAAAGGGAAAGCATCATCCTCCTATATGTGACAATAGGAATAAAAGGTAACTGTTTTATCGACTATCAATTCAAAGATGGTAGGATGGATAGTTTTGACTTGAACAGAACAATCATTATAACGGCAAATAATGGCAGTGTGAATTTATGATATCCTGTTTCTTGAAACTCAGCTAAACTTGAATTTTGCTCTGTTCACAGCATTTCCGAGGAAAACTGAAAGAGATACAACATCAGCAATAGTTAGTGGCAACTTTCTATGAGATTGGAAATATATTCACTGCGAAAATATTGAGTCACTAAGCCTTCAGACTGCGTTCCAAAAGTCTACCAGGGACATTTCCGTCAAGGGTGTGAGAATGTGGCAGCCAGGCCATTTGGGCTAAAAAGCATTGTACAGAATTATGTTGGTGAATTTAGTGCCCTCCAAATGACCTCATGTGTGGCCATGGTATTAAGTCCTGGAGAAACCTATTCATAAGTTGAATTATTTTTTTTCCAAAAAGGAGAAAAAAAGAAGGTCTTGAGTTACCAGTAAGAATGCTAAATTACTCCATCTCCCAATGGGAGGATACACTTTCATTTCCAATAGCAGTAAAGCCTATTGACCCCCGTAGCGTTATCCTTCTCACTGCTCATGCAGTACTTTCTTTAATCTCTTGGATCAAAGATTGGTCAATAAAAATCATCTCTGCTTTTGTGGGGAGCAAACAAACTACACTCAGTCGTGTGATAATTGTAAGTTTTCACAAAATTCTAGAGAAAAAAAAAATTCCCATGTGTTGTTATTAAATGGGCAAAGGAAAAACTTGTCTTCTATGTGGTAAGTCCATTTAAAATGCACTAGCTTTTCCAAGTAAGGTACATATTAACTCTCTTGGGGAGTTTTTGTTCTGTTTTTTCCCCTTCTTCCTAAAAATTTTAAGTGAATTTTGAATCAGTGAAAGATCTCTTACCAATGACCCTGAACACTGAAGTCCAATTTTTCTGCAGAAAAAAATTACATGGAGGTGTCGTTTTGAAAAAAGAACATCAATATAAATGACAGCCTCAATATGAACTGCCCTTTACAATAAAGGAAACATGCCTCAATCCCAAACGGAAAGGACAACTTCTTTGGTGAAAGAGTAGACCAGTTGTTTTCTCCATTAAAGTTTGGTCCACTTTGCTAAGTGGTAGCAAGTTTCAAGAGATGGAAATAATATCTAGGTTTTTTGGTTTTTTTTTTTTAGGTCTGTGATTAGTCAGTTGAAACTAAACTCAGTTCATTGACTTATTTTGTAATAGATCATCTAACAGTCACTCATGGGAGGTTCATGGTTCTACTGAATTATTTCAAACTTGACAAATTGATAATTTAGTAGGGCACAGTTTGCCATTTCCAACCCCATTAAGCTTTTAAAATTTTATTTCAATTTCCTAATTGCTGGTCATAAGAATACATACTACCTTCTGAACTCTATTTCTTCCATCCTTGTTTAAATAAAAAAGTGATGGGAAATTAACACTTTGCAGAAGTGAACTCTGTAAGGGGTATTCTGATACCTTTGCCATCAAAAGGAAATAATGATCAATTTCAATGATATGCTGTGAAATACCAATATAGGAGGTGGTTATTCTAAATACTTTATGTAATACACCAGGAAAGAAAGAAGTGACTGAAATATGAAAATCCAGGGCTATTAAATACACAATAGAACTGATTGCCAGGGAGACAGAGCATATTGCACTTTGGAGTTTCCATTCTCACATATTTTGGTTGGCATTAATATGGGCATTACCACTTATGTTTTCTATATACAGATTGTTTTTAATAACTTTTTTATTATAGGGAACTCCAATATTTGCCTACTCTCGATCTTATGGGGCTTTTATAAAAACAAATGAAAGCATATGTTTTAAAATCATTACAAAAATAAAATTAAATAAATTTTAAAATCATTACAAAAATAAAATTAAATAAATTTTAAAATCACTGTTATTCACCACTAATTTCAGAAAATAATTCAACAAAACTTTGTTGTGTTTAAAAACATGTTTTCATGATTTAAAAAAAATAGTAATTAGGAGCATTGGCTTTGGGGTTAGAGACTTGAGTTAAAATTCCAGATTCATGACTTATTCTTATAGAATACTTTTAATTACTGAGTTTCAGTTTCTTCTTCCATAAAATTGAAATTTTAAAAAAATACATCCCCTCTGGGACACCTGGGTGGCTGGCTCAGGTTAAGGGTCTGACTCTAGATTTCAGCTCAGATCATGATCTCAGGGTGGTGAGATCAAGCCCCACAGTAGGTTCTGTGCTGGTTGTGGAGCCTGCTTAAGATTCTCTCTCAGACTCTGAGAAACAAACTGAGTGTTTTGGAGGAGAGGGGGATGGGGGGTTGGGTGAGCCTGGTGGTGGGTATTAAGGAGGAATGTATTGTGTGGAGCACTGGGTGTGGTGTATAATCAATGAATCTTGGAACATGGAAAAAAATTAAATTTAATTAATTAAATAATGCAGCTTGCATTAAAGCTGCCACTGGGGGGGGGGGATTCTCTCTCTCCCTATCCCTCTGCCCCCACCATAAAAAATTGCTTTGTGGCATGAATTCAATATAAATAGTACTTAAAAAAATGCTTAGTGCTGCTCTTGGCTTGCTCTAAGTACCCTAAATAGCTAACATTCATTGAACATTTACTATTTCCAGGCCTTGTTTTAAGTACTTTTTTTATATTAATCATTTAAACTCCACACTTCTCTATAAGGTGGACAACATAACAAACTCATTTTATAAATAAGGAAACAAGAGAACAAAGACATTCAGTAACTTCCATGAAGTCATAGACCTAGTGAACAGCAAGAGGAGGATTTGAACCCACACAGTCTGACTCAAGAGCTTGAACTCTTAGGTACCACACTGTACTACCTCTCTAGCTAAACATAACAACTGGTTTGTCAACAGCTTATGTTAATGTGAATGCTAGGGTCCTGAAAATGCTGAGGTTTGCATTCTTTAACTTGGGATGAAAGCCTGCTTTGGCTTTCAGTGGTGATGTCAGCATGGACATCCTAGTTGATGTCTCTAACTCTTTTCTTTACTAGCAATATGGGAAACTGACTTTCATTGCTACAGAGATCACAAAAGATGATGGATATACATATGCTGAATAAGCATGACATTTTAGTGGCCATGTTGTACCCTGGGAGAAAAAATTCTACCTTACCCCAGGCATCTAAATGCTTTTTGAGTCTACGGTTTTTAGACTGTGTCCTAAATCCAGGCTTCTAGGAACCCTCAATAAGAGTCAGACAAGAACCTGAACTCCCTCTACCCTCCCCCAAAAAAACAAAACTTCTTGTTTCTGCTTGATTTTCATGCTCCCACTAGTAATACAATGGGGGGAGGGTTCTAGAGCTAAAATATTTAAAATCTCTGAATTCAATGGTCTGTACCTTCCAGCTAAAGTTAAACTATCCCAGTAACGTTACCACTTATAACACATGGTAAAGAGATTTGGAAATGCTAATTAACTTAAATGTAAATTCCTTTTTAAGGAATGATATACCAAACAGCATGCTTCTAATTTGGGGAAAGTTTAGTTAAACCATTAAATAACAAAATGCCATGAAAAGAAATAGGAAAAGGACACCGAAGACTGTACTTTTCTATAACTAATCTGACTTGACTGTGTGTATACAAATTAACCACTATAATTCCATTTTTATGGATGATACTATCTCAAAATTTCTAACACAAATACCTCACAGTTAACACTAGTTGGGGAGGAGTAAATTCTACAAATTCTACACCGATGCATTCATTCATTCAAAAATACTTATTAGACATTATTGAAACTTATGTGGCAACCTCAAAGAAGGAAGTTTTTTTGATAGAGAAGCTAAAAATACCAAAAAGTATAGAAAATAATTTGATGCACTTCCAGACTTTCTGCGGTTTTTCCATAGCTTCATCTTATTCCATGAACAAACTTGTATGAATTAAGTTTTAAGTAACATTATTTTATGACTCCAAAATTAGGACATACCTATTATAGCAATTTTAGGATACAAAGAAAATTAAAGTGAGGAAAAGAACTCATCTAGAATTCTAGGTGAAAATCATCAGCAGCAACTGGCATATTTTCTTGCTATAACATCTCCTGTGCCTTTTTTAAATAGTTGAAATTATTTTGTATGCTCCAATTTTTAAGTGTACTTAACACAGAGCCATTTAGGTGGAGATCTTAGCTGGAAAGGAAGTTAAGATGGGGTGTGAATGATCCCTGACACTGGATAGTCCCTGTCACAGTAAAGCAAATTTCCTATCTCAAGTCATTTAATACCAGTTTCAGTATGCAGAAATTAATTACTCAAGCACTCTGGAAATTGAAAATAGCAAAAAAGGCCATTTTATTGTTCTGTGCAACTCTGCTGTAGATAAAGAGGAAAAGGACACTTTTCACTACGTCTTTTAACTTCAAAATTGTTAGCATGAGCTCAAACCGAATACCATTAAATTAATGAAAATTCTCATCCTAAACACCTATATCTATAATGTTTACTTCTTAATGCTGCCTATCAGAGGATGGTCTCAAAGGTTTAAGCATTGCTTCCCAAACTCTCATGAATACACGAATCACCTGTAGATCTTGTTCAAGTAGGTCTGGACAGGACCTGAGATCCCTTATTTCCCACAAGCTCCCAGGGGACGGAGATGCTGCTGGTCTCTCTCCAGGTCCCACAACCCATGGAAGGACACAGAGGTAAGACGCCCCCAGTCTTCTATAGAGGCCGACCCTGGGCTTCTGACTGAGTCAGGGAGCACTTTGAAAGAAGAATCTACATGCCTCCCTTTCAGGTCATTGAGACGGGTCTGCTTATTTTAAAAATATTTACAAGCCACAGATTGACTTTACAGACATCTGGATTCTCATTACTTCTTGTGTCTTCATAGGCATATTAGTGGAGAAATTAGGAGAAAACGCATCAGGGGCAACTAATTTTAAGCACTGAAATCAGAAGTTAGTTTCAGATTGCATTAAAAATAATTTTTTAAAGGAAAGAAAGACTGTAATGTCACATGAGTTGCTTCAACAGTCAGCAGTGAAGAAGTTGGCAAGGAGGAGCTGCCTAGCAAATTGTAAGAATAATGACTCTCCCACAGGACACAAAACTACCTTTTTATTCCTATTTCTTTCAATGCAAAGTGTTCAAATGATATTAGCAGCCTAAACCGGTGGTGTCGACAGGTGAGTGTAGACATATCCTAGGAGAGTCCATGCCTGGGGCCAGGCACAGATGGCTGTCAGTGATCCTGTTCAGCATTAAAAACCTCCTGCAGCATGAGAACCAGAGCAGAATATAATTTAGACCACATTGCGAACAAAATCAAGTGGGAGAGAATTTCCCTTTTAAATGTTCATTCGCCAAAAACAGAAATAAACAAAAACAATCTATCTGCATAGCATCATGTTCCCCTGAGGCAAATGATTGCATCTATGCATCAATTGGTTTCAGAGAGAGCTCTGTGAGCCAAGATAATTAAGTACTGTCCTGCCCAGAAGCAGGGGGATGGGCAAAATGACCTCTTGAAGTCCCAATCCTATAATTTAGGAAATAACTGACTCCTTCAGTATAGCCACAGAAGTAGCGGTAAAGGGCTTAGCAGGCACTAGTAGCCAACAGGCTTCATTCTTTAACCCTCTGTCGGCCATGCCAGAATCTTCACAGAGAAAATGTCTTTGCTGCCAATACCTGGAAACCTCCAGATCCCATGGCCCTCTAATCTCAGAGGAAGCCATCATGTCATTTCCTACTGGCGTTGGGACATTCTCCAGGGAGTCCCAGGACCTTTATGGGTAGCTGCAGTGTTTGGTAAATAAGCACAGATTTTTTTTTTTTTTTTAACTTGTAGTTTCACAGAGGAAGGTACAGAATCAAAGGCCTTAGAGTGTCTTGAGAGATCCTGTTGGCTTAATGATTCTAGACTGATTAATTAATACTAATTTTGGGTAATCTTCAGTTACCCAGAATGGTGTTGACTGGGAAAGTTTTATTTTAAAAATGCATGTGTTAGATTTGATAAGTTATACTCTATGTGGATGATCAGCTTTCAAAGAATTAGAATATCTGACCCTAAACTCTGCTGCTAAGCCTAGCAGGCTGTCTTTGTAATGTGTGGCATTAGTGGAAAGGACACCTGGACCAGAGACTGGACGATTTTACAATCTATTACCAACTACTAAAAAAACAAACAAACAAAGAAGTCAAATCCAGCTACTGACGGGGATTCAGAAGACAGGGGCTTCACTGTTGATGGAGGAGAGGTGTTATTAGGGGGCGTTCTGGGTGCTGTGATGCATTCCTCTGTGGTTTGGATCAGGCTGTCAATGTCAGGTTTAGAAGCTATGACACAGAAATGCAGCAGCAGCCGGACTCCACGCTCCTCCTTCATGGGATTCAACGGCTTATGATACTGTAGACTTTGCAGTCATGGAACGGTTGCTGAATTTTCCTGCTCTTCCCCACTGGGCTGCAATAACATCTTGGCAGAAATCTTTTGGTTTTTTCCTCTTGAATCCACAACTCTCCTAAGCTTAGCATCTTGCCCGTAGTAGGCCCTCACGAAAGAGTCACAAGACAAATTTTAAATAAATATGGATTTTTAAACATAGATATTCCTAGAGCTAACAGAGGTTCACTGACCCTTTGATAAAAGCATTTTTTTTTTTTAGGTAGAGTTCCTTTTAGACGTAGGAACAATGTATTTAAATATTAATACTTTTCATAGGACTATTGGCTTTATCTGTGGAACTGATTTCTCACTGTCCTGATATCTTAAACTAAACAAGTAAAGTGGTCCCCTGTTATGGATGATGAGAGGGAAGGACAAAGATTCCCGATTAGCAAAATTAATATCCCAGATAAACAGGGAATTAAAAGCCAGATATGTAATCAGGTTCTTAAAATATTCTGTTACCTGTTCAACCACGAAGTGCAACTCCCTCCATTACTAATAGAGTTCACCCATTAGCTCAACAATTATATTAATGGAAGCACTATTTAAATCACATGAATGCCTAATGACTTATTTTTAAATTTACATGTATTTAAAAAGTAAATATACAGTACAGAAATGCATCTGCATGCAATTAATAAATAGCACTTAAAATTTTTATTTTCTTTTTCCATGGTACAACATACATTTTTCCTATAAGAAATAAAAGCAACTCATCAGAAAATATCAAGGTTTATTTTTTAAACAAAGCACTCAGATACTAAAAAACTGAATACTTCATAAAGAAAATAGGTTGCTATCCCCTAAAATTGCCTCTAATGTTAGCTGAATATTAATAAAATCCATAAACCATTAGTACATTATGGCTGCTTTGTTCTGAATTACATGGACCTTTTATGTTTATTCCTCAGTGAAAATGCATAAAAAAATGAAATCCACTCTAATTGTACTCTCTGAAGATAGCTGGTAAAATCATTTCTAGCAGCTATAAATCAATTGTAGTATTAAAATGACCTGCCAGGTGCATCTTCTGGGTATCAGACTAATTAAGGGAATGTATTAATTGCAACTATTCATCAACACCACCAACGTTGTTAGGTAACCCTTACAATGAATCTTTTTTACCATATTATCTAGCAATAAAACTGCAGTTTTATAAAACGTGAAGAAAAAGAGAGAGCAAGAAAGCTGGGAAAATGGCTTGTGCTTCTACTTCTACATTTCAAAATGGTCTTACAGAGTTGCCAGGTGGCTAGAATAACATTTGTTCCACAAAATCTTTAACTTGCCTTCCTGTTTGGTTTCTACAGTGTTGTACTTTTTATTTTATTTATTTTTTTACTGTTTTATTTTGTAAAACACCTTTAATATATCCTAATAAGTCAATTCAGAATTTTAAAACCCATTTATTTCATGCCTTTATTTTAGCCTATTGTGGATATACACGTGTATGTGTGTGTGTATATATACTCACACACACACACACACACACACACACAAATATATACACGTGTGTATAAAAAAGCATTGCATGCTTATGTGTGCGTGTGCAGGTGTGTGTATATATATGCATATCATATATGTGTGTGTATATCATGTACACACATATTATATATATACATATATATATGTATGTGTGTGTATGTGTGTGTATATATATATATATCCTTTCCCAGATGGAAGTCAATTAAGCTACAGTGGTAATTAGTATAAAAAGAATGTCAGAAAAATGTAGACTTTGATCTTATGTAGTAAACTGAGTAGGCTTTTGAAATTAATTTCAAATGACTGCCATATTATTACATTCTCTATTCCCCAAAGGAGAAAAGAAATGTAAAATCTAGAAAACTGTTACAAAACAAGATGTGTTTTTCTCTTTTTTAACGAGCCCAATCTGAAAAAGCGTTAAGTGGCTTCACTAGTTCTAAGACAAACATTAATTCATTTTGTCATGATGATAACATTTTTTGAGTTTGATTCCCTTTAGTACTCTAACTAATACCAGTGAAAAAATGACACATTCCAAATAGAAAAGACTGCTATTTTCTGCTCTTTGGTGTAAATCACTTGAAGACTCTGAATTGACCCAGAATATCCCTGAAAAACCAGTCCTAGAAGCTTGTTCCAAGTTTCTGAAAATTTGGTTCTTTTCAAATCAGGTCTTAGCAACCGGTACTTCTTTGGCATTTCTCTGTAAGAAATACATTCCATGTTTAGAGTACTCTGAGTGGAAAGGGTTCTAAGGTGACCCTGTATTACATTAGCATATCTGATCCCTGTCTAGTTCAAATGGAGAGAGACGAAGTCACCAGATGTAATGCTTTCAGGAGCATTAAGGGGGAAGTCACTAACGTCAATTGCTCCAACACAAGTTGCTTATTGGCATTAGGTCGTGACCTCAAGTAATGGCCTCAGGTAATGTTGGCACCTAAGGCCTATGCTAAGAGAAAAAGAATTCTCCTGCATGGTTGGAATTATAAGGTGGGACAAGAAATCTGTTTGTTTAACAATTGCCCTAAGTCTAAGAAGAATCTACCACATCCCCCAAAACCAGCTCCCTGGAGATTTTTAAAAAAAGAAGAAGAAAGAAAAGAAAAAAAAAATTTGACAGGCACTATTTGGAACTTCTGCTCAGTTAAGTAAACTCTTCAGTCCACTCAGTGGGAGGTATAGTCACGTGTCCTGTATCAGTTCTAAGTGGACTCTTGCTCTCCATTTCTTAAGGAGCTAAGATAGAAGAGAGGAAAAGCAATACAAAACAAAACTGAAGGGGGCAGACAAAGCCACCCATGTAAGAGCTACTGGGACAGAGTCTCAGGCCAGAGTGCCCAATAACTACCAAAAAAGTCTCAGGACAGGAAGTCCTGCCCTCTAGGAGAAGTCCTGGGTGTCTGAGTAGTGAGGACCAGCTTGTAGAGAGACCGTCATCTGGAGTGCAGAAGGGAGTGGGCAGAACCCCGCTTTGAGTTGGCCAAAGGCAATGTCCAGGCCTGTGTACTTCTCTAGTAGTATACAAGAGGAGAACTGAGGAGCAATAAATTCTTTATCCACGAATACCTAACATGTCTCTTTTGCCTTGAACTCTCAAAGTTAACTCTGGAGGACAAAAAGAACAGTTTTAATGCCAGTACCATTTTTTTTTTTTTTTATTAGTTAGAGAGAGAGAGCTCAGGCAGACAGAGTGGCAGGCAGAGGCAGAGGGAGAAGCAGGCTCCCTGCCGAGCAAGGAGCCCGATGTGGGACTCGATCCCAGGACGCTGGGATCATGACCTGAGCCGAAGGCAGCCGCTTAACCCACTGAGCCACCCCGGCGTCCCGCCAGTACCATTTTTAATCAATTACTATGTCAGGCGCCATGCTGAGCACTTCACGACATAATGTGTTTATCTTCACTTCGTCCTCATCACCATCCTAGATGAGGGAGCTGAAACTCAGTGAAGATAAATAACTGTACAAAATTCCAAAACTAGTTGGGAGACAGGAGTTGCATTCAGTTCTGTTTGATGGTAAGTCCATGTTCTTAATCAGTAAACTATACTATTCCTACCTATCCTCTCAGAATTTGGAGTCATCTCAGTGTGCAAGTAACAAATGTGAATTTCCCAGGGTTCTCTTCCACGACTCTGACCCTCAATTTTGTTACTCATCTCTGCCCTCAATAATGTTCACTTGGCCTTCCAAATTTCCTATAAAAATTCCTGGGAATACACCCTCGATCTCAATTTTAAATTTTGATCTCTGTCATTAAGGCAAGTCTGGTAAAGACTGACTCTCAGTTACATGAAAGGTAAAATCTACTGTGCATACCATCCCCCTTCGCTGAAAAAAAAAATAAATGTAGATTTTAAAACAAAGATTTCTCAGATCTTTGTTTACTCACCTGGGTTTTCACTTCATGTTATTTCAGGAAGATTTTTCCTTCCAAGTAACAGGGGATAAAAAAATGATATATTAATAATTATCATATGTAACACCTAGGAAAACCAGAAAATTTGCACAACACAGAAAATCAAAGGTGACATGCTTTTCTTTATTCAAAAGTCAGAATAGAACATAGCAGAGAAGCACATATCAGACCACAGCTATGAAATCTATACTGTCAGGACGAGAGTGACAATCACCATGACTATGGTGAAGATACATTATTTTCCATACAGTTAAAACTACTTTCCTGTTTTCAAACACTCTTACTTAAGGAAACAAACAAAAAAAAAAAGTGTTATTTTGAAGATTTACTGACAAAAAAAATCAGTTCACTTACTGATGCTAATCAAGGAGAATGGAGCAGGGCATAATCCCAAAATCACTCTGGGATCTGAAATAATTGTGTGTGTGTGTACATATATATATACACATGTATGTATATATATATTTATATATATATAAAATGTATATATGTATGTATGTGTATATATGTATATATATGTATATATGTGTATATATGTATATATATTTTTTTTTAGTTGGTCTGAATACATATATACATATATATATGTATATATATATTTTTTTTTAGTTGGTCTGAAGGTTGTGGGTTATTGTTAAGCTGTTTAACATATATATATATTTTGGATACAGGGATGTTGTATGAAATTCTTTTTATTTTTATTTCTCTGCTCTTGACAAGCTCAAAAAGGAGATTTATCCATTGTATCTTTGTGGTTTGTGGCCACTGCACAAAATGAAATAGACCTCATTCAGAAAATGCTTATATGCTATTCAATTTTCCCAGTAGCTCCATTGGTTGACATCTTCTTGAAATTCTCTCCATGCTAGGATAATTAACTCCCACTCAAGCTGACATTTTGTATGGCTCTTCATCTTTCTGTGTGTATATCAAAGGCACGATTATCTCTGACAACGTTCAAGCTTGTAAATATAATCTCGTGTTTTCCAGTCTCTTCTTTTGCCTTTGACACTGAGTCCATCATCAATTAATTCTTCCAAATCCATCCATGGTCAGACTCTATCCTTTACCTATGTAATATAAAACAGCACTTTTTTCAGATATTTCTGCCTCCTCACACTCTCTACTCCATCCTATAGGTAAAAGAATGTTTTTTTGTCAAGGATTTTTATTGTGTCCTTTCACTACTCTGGTCAGCTCTTGAGCCATATACCCTCTGAAATTCAAACTATAGTCCCAAAAGAAAGTATAGTTTTAAGCAGCATCCTTTAGAAAAGACTTTCTCGGGACGCCTGGGTGGCTCAGTTGGTTAAGCGGCTGCCTTCGGCTCAGGTCATGATCCCAGCATCCTGGGATCGAGTCCCGCATCGGGCTCCTTGCTCGGCAGGGAGCCTGCTTCTCTCTCTGCCTCTGCCTGCCAATCTGTCTGCCTGTGCTCACTCTCTCTGACAAATAAATAAATAAAATCTTAAAAAAAAAAGAAAAGACTTTCTCAGTCTTCTCAAGAAAGTTAGCTTTTTCTTGCTCATTGCCATCACTATACCTTGTACACATCTGTATTTTATAACACTTGCCATGTTCATTTTTTGAAATGAACGTGAGTAGTGGTTCATTTTTTGATATCTCATTAAAGTGCAAGCTCCTCGAATTCAGACACCATTGTTTATATAGCTTATAAATCTAGTATATGGTATTTTGATTGGCATAAAACAACAGTCTCTGATGTTTTCTTGAATAACTGAATAAAGACTCTATTATTGCCATCACCATCATTGCCCTGCCACACATACCCCACTCTTCCTCTCAACTCTATCCATTTGAGTCCTGCTCATTGGATGTTGTATGGGAGTGATGAATCACTAAATTTCACATCTGAAACTAATATTACATTATAATATTAGTAATTCGTAATTTGTAATATTAACTGACTGGAACTTAAATAAAAACTTGAGAAAAAAAAAGAGTTCTTCCACAAAATTGAATTAAAACATTATTGCCTCCAAGTTATGGCACAAATATTGCCTCCAAACTTGAACAGTTTTTTCCCTTCTCTTCGTCTGGCCCTTTCAAAATGATGATCATTATTAACCTCAGCCCTTTAAGAAAGGTGATTATCCTACCTAATTCTACAAGTCACTTTGCAATTGGATGATGAAGAAGATGATGATGATGATGGTGATGATGATGCTGAGTGCCATTAACTATCTTTAATACATTAACTAAGGGCCTATATTAGTTTCTGTATATCAATTATCTCTTTTCTTTACAAGAGTTTTGAAATGTATGCAATAAATATAACATTATTGCCATTTTGCAGATGGAATAACTGAGACCGAAAGCAGCATCAATACCCATGAACACCAACCTTTTGTCATTGACCAGGACGCAGTCCTGTATTAAATAATGAGGAGAAGCCTTAGAGTCTGGGAGATCTCCTTCGAAATACCACATTGACCATTAATGACCTATGAGACTACTCAACAAGTCTGACCCTCAGCTGGATAATTTATGAAAAGTGGTTAAGGAGTCCAAGAATTGAGTTGCCTTTTTCTTATCCCCAGCCATATTGTATTCTACATGCCGCCATCAATAAAAAGCAGTGATGGCAATGACGTTCATAATAGCCTGGGTCTTCTACTCTCTACACGCACAATACAAAAGAAAAGAGTGAATTTTTTTTTTCTTCATCACTCAAGAACACCTATCAAGTAATCTAATATTTAGCACTATTCTGAGAAGGCATTGTATTATATAATATTTTTAAAAGTTGGAATTCCTAGTTAATCATCCAGCAGCTATCTACATAACTATACGTACTACTACCACAAAGGAAAAATAATAAGCTGAGAAAAATATAACTGTACTCTATTGCCAGATGAGAGTTTCCTGACAGAAAAGTAAGAAAAAAACAGCTTCAAAATCATAACATTATTTCCATTTCATTAGGGGAGGCTTTACCAGGGTAACGGCATTTAAAACAGTCTTCTAATGGAACCTTTTAGTATATACCTGGATGATCATTTCTCATCTTAAAATCACAAGGGGAGGCTTGACAACCTCAACTTCTTAATGTAGCTATTTGAAACAGTCTTTTGTAACACTCCTATCCCTATGCTTAGTTAAAGCCCTCTGCAGCCTTAAAATGGGAACCAAATGTCTCCTGTCAAGAAAGAGCCTTAACACATAGTAATATAACCAAATGTTACAATTTATCTTTTGACTGCTCTGGAATTTTCCTGTCAGGGTGCTATTTCTAACTGGCCTAGTCACATTCCTTGGTTTTGCTTCTCACACAGTCAGAAGGGGCTCCTGGAAATTATTGATCAGCTGTGGCCCTGCAGTGAGAGTCTGAATGCCATTTAGTCGCCTTGCTGCCAAGAAAGCGATATGCTGCAAGTTGTCGTGAAATTCCCACCATGCTGGTTTCCTTTAGGTTCATTGATGCCTCAAAAGGAAGTCTGAAAAGCAAAGAGGCGACTGATGTGGATGGTGAGAGAAGGAAACACAGGTGGGATTTGAGGGTAACATCAAGAAAACATTTGTTAAGAAGCATAAAACTCTCTCGGGTGCTTGTAGGCACCCTCTCTAGCTCTGCCATTTCGACAACACCCGCTCGCTGCAGTCCTTTATTCTCCAGTCTTCTCAAAGGGCTACTGAGCCATAAGCAATAACACAACAGGGAGTACTTATGTCAAGCCCCCACACACATTTCTGTGAACTGAAATATGAGGTGTGGCTAAGTAGACCTCACTATGGCCAGGGTCTACATATTTTATCTGCGCATTCACTCCCTAGAATTGCTTTCCTATTACTGGCCTGATTGTAGCTAAAAACAATAAATGAATATATACTGAAAGATGAGAGTTGAAAGCCATAATAGAAATTACAGGCCCATAAGGAAGCACTGAGGTGCCTGGATGGCCATCTGACTAGGAGTACAGATGTTCCATTCAGACACAGTAGAGCAGCCAGCGACCCCCCTCTCTGAGGCTACAAAATGTACCATCTCAGCATGCGGAAACCTTGAAACTTGGAGAGTTGGTTTTCCTGGTGTTGACTTCTTGGCACCTCTTTTATTTGTATACCCCAAGTTCCTGGGGCACCGTCTGCCACAAACAGAAGTCACAACAAACTAAAGGCACTACCCAAGCTAGCATGCTATAGATAGTTCAGTATTTCTTATGTCAACCCTATAACATTAAATCATAGTGGTGGCACTGGGAATGCCAAATTCTCAGCTGTCTCTTAATAAAGCTACAGGTGGGCGGTTTCTGAACACGTTCATGAAAACTCAGTGAAGGAATGACTATGATACTCTTAGGCAGAAGAGTTCTGTTCTAAAATGTACTGATTGGTATTCTGCGAAGAAAAATGATTCCAAGGTCAATACATTTGGGAAGCTCCCTTACCGCCACCTGGAGACATACAGTAATAAAGTCATGAAATATCTTTTTCATGGAGTTTCATTCCATCCAATATTCCATGAAACATAGTTTGGAAATCATTGTTTTATTCATTGGAGACAGTGGAAATTTTCGTGCCATTCATTTTTATTTGAATTTCTCTTACTTCATTGTCATTTTCTAACAGAAATGCTAAAGTCCAATGCAACCCAGGTGTGCCAAGTAATATTAAGAAGCATGATGTTCAAGGATGGCATTACTGTTTCTACACAGCGCTACCCCTGGAGTTCATTATCTAGACACCAAATAACTCGAGGATCCCTTAGAACTAAATTCTTACACTGGAGAAACCAAGACAAATCCACCTCACGTTAGACATTATTTTATTATGAGACATACTGGATGGTGGAAAATTTTTTTTTTAATTTTACTTCCATAGAGAAAGGAAACATGCAGCTACCACTATAGCAGGACAAGCTATTACCCAAATTTATATCCCCAAATTGTGTCCAGTCTTCACCAGCAATGGTATCTCTGCTCAGACCCTCTGGAGCAAAAAGCATGCATTCGGCGAACTGCCTGTGGTAGGAGCAAAGTTTCATCTCACCCACTGATAGACCAAATCTCTGATTATGTTTACTTTTTAGTGCATTGCTTTCCAGCCACCTGGATTTAAAACTTTCTCTGCACCTTTTAACATCAATTGGTGATTTAAAATGCCTTCAGAGTGTGGTTTCTCGCCTGAAACTAAACAAGAAATTCTTCATTCTTTTCCTCTCTTATCACACTTTTTTTTTTTTTTACCTTCCTTTTGTCCTCTATCTCCTACTTATCCCTTTCACCTTTTCTCCACTTCCCTCACTCTCTTGATCCATCAGACACAGCCCCGCCATCTGTTAGCTAGACTTTAAAGTAATTTTGGACAGAAGCAAAAGGCCTTGGAATCCTTAGTAATCCGCTTCAGATCCGGCTACTGAGCGCTGGTTAGGCTCCTGTACGGCCAACAGCCTTTTCAGGCAACTACCTTGGAAATTGAAAACCTGTTAGAGCACCCATAGAATAACGTCAGCCCCGAAACAAAATCATACAAATAGAAAAGAAAATGTCCTTTCGGTGTTACGTTAAGGCACTCCTGAAACAATTGGAAGGAAGACCGGCTCCTGGTGATCCCTATTGATGGGCCTCAAAGTGGCTGGTGCTTAGAAGCAGACTGGTTATTTGCCTGCGTTTCAGGTGTCATTAGGCCTCTGCCCGGAAGGCTGAGCGGCTTACTCTACCTCACAAAGCTTCCTGTCTGAGGAAAAATCGCAAACCTGAGATAATGCATATCTGAGGGTTAATCACGGGGTAAGTAAGCAATGCATGCACAGAGCCTTCCAGCCCAGCAAAGCCTGTGTGTTTGAGGGAACCGTAGCTGTGCTGTTTTCATTTCTACCCCAGCCAAAATGTTTGACAGGGATCTACAAATATGCCAAATAAAGATTTTGCTGAGCCAAATTTAGGAGAACTTCTCTCTGGGTGCTGAGATTGTCTCTGTAATTATTCCTGTGGTTCAACATTTTCATTCCTGCCTCACAAGAGGAGTACCTTTAAGCAGGTCAATTCATTCTTGTTGCCGGACTGCCACTATTAAGAGCTTCTGATGTGCCAAACATAAGGCATAAGACAGTCAAACCTCATCACACATTGCCTCCTCTTAACATCCTTCTCATGCTCCCTCCATTCCTCCATGCACTCCCTCCCACACCTCCCTTCCCCTGCCCTGTATTTTCTCAAGCTCCCTTCTGTGCTGTTTTCTTCTGGCCTTCTCCAACAAAAATGAATTCCTCGCCTGGATGTTTCTGGTCACCCTGCTACCATCCCCACAACGCGTGCCACCTTTCTTTTCCCGTTTCCATCCTTATTCCTCACCCCGGCTCATCCCCTGGTCCCAGGACAACCAAGCTCTGTGAGATTGGGACGAGGATCAGGAGCAGGAAATTTAACAATGGCAGAGCTGTGACAAGTTAATTCAACTCCTGCTGTTAAATTAACCAGCGTTCCAGCCGAGTTAACGCGTCACCCAGTTTCAAAAGGTTAAGCTCCAAGCTTAATCTTATTCATCATTATGAACTCTTCAAATTGGCTGAAATATTTAAAATTCAGTGAAATGAAAGGACCGCAGGAAACATTTAAGAGCCAACTGCCCGGTCTTCAAAAAATGGAGAAATAATCTACAAAGATTAGGAAAAGAAGGCTTCAGAATGGGTGAATGGAGACACTCGAGAACCAGGTTAGAGTGAATAATAAAAGGACATGGAGGACAAGGGCATCTTATCTTCCCACTATCATAAAGAGATTCAGGCGTTAGGAAGAAATTTAATGGAGCACCCTGAAAATGCTTGTCCTATCTCATCATAAGCAACAGACCAAAACTGAATGCTAATGAAAAGGGCACGTACAATATACCTCCTGAGCTCTCCGCTCCTCTTCGGACTTTGGACACAGATGGGAGGTGGGCCACAGGGTGCCCCCCACTTATCACTGACTGGGAGGGAGATCACAGCCCCCCGAGTGCTCTCTGCTCGGGCTTCTGTTACAGCAGAGCCCAGATAAATTTTGAAAGAAGGGACTGTGCTGCAGAGAATCACGCTAGAGGTGCTGAGCCTAGCATTTCTTGTTTCTCAGAATGTTTAGTATACAGTAGGGCTTAATAAAGGTTACCTCGATCATTATTATTATTATTCCTCTTACTATATACTTTCAATTACAAACCTCTGCAGACTTTTGAACAGTGCAACAAACTAGGATGGAGGGAAATATTCCTTCCACAGGCACTTCCTTCTTTAAAACGTCCTCCTACCTGTGCACGACCTCTTGATACCGTCTGTGCCACTCAGGCTTCTTTACACAAATAGCCACATTTTGCCCCAGCGGGCCTCACGCCTGTTTCCTCCCAAGTGCTTCAGTTCCTCCCTGCACGTGGTCGCCTACCTTTTGATGTTACTGGGTGGCCAGGACGGGCTGGAGATGATTATTTCCCTTCTCCCAGGTCAGATAGGCTCTGAGGATACCCTAGCAGATCAGGCTTCGGTTAACTAGTTTCCCCTGAGGGCAGGCCTTGTTCCGAAGAAGAGAGTGCATTTCAGAATGGTTTCTTGTCCTTCCCCCTGCTGGCAGCCTGAGGGGATTTGTCTCTCCTATTAACCAGGCAAACTTGATCCAGCTCCCAGAGGTAAATCTCACAATAATGTGCCTCTCCTCCCCCACCCCACGACCAGGTCTTCCTGGACTTTGTAAGCCTCAGAATTCTCCATGCTGAGCCCTCAGCAGTTCACCCATTACCCGCCCTTACCCAGGTTTTCCTGGCTGGGCCCTAGTCTCTACAGGTCTTTCCCCTCCTGAGTCTGCTCTTCTGAGTGGAAGCGGTGGCCCTGTGGGTTCACCTACCTGTCTCTCCAACCGTGGGGGCAGCAGCGTCTCCTGCATCCTCCCCTCTCTTACTGATACAAGAGATGGTGATTTTTCAAACTGTGCAGCTTTTTTTTTTTTTTAAGATTTTATTTATTTGACAGAGAGAGATCATAAGTAGGCAGAGAGGCAGGCAGAGAGAGAGGAGGAAGCAGGCTCCCCGCCCAGCAGAGAGCCCAACAGAGGAGCTCGATCCCAGGACCTTGAGATCATGACCTGAGCCGAAGGCAGAGGCTTAACCCACTGAGCCACCCAGGCGCCCCCAAACTGTGCAGCTTTTTACTTGTGAGGACAGAGAAGCAACTTTTAAACTTCTATGTCAATGGGAAACCACAAGTCCTTAGCTTTCATTTTTACTGACCTAATTATTTAATTCCTCTGATCATTGCTTTAATGGTATCCCAAAGAATCTGTTACGTAGTGTTTCCATTTTTATTGTTTTGGGATGTTTATGCCTTCCCCTTTGACCTAAGACTTGTTTAATAGGGAGTTTATAAATTTCTGGATAAGACGGACCTTTTAAAACATTTTGTCATTAAATGCCTATATTTGGGGCGCCTGGGTGGCTCAGTGGGTTAAAGCCGCTGCCTTCAGCTCAGGTCATGATCCCAGGGTCCTGGGATCGAGCCCCACATCGGGCTCTCCACTCTGCAGACAGCCTGCTTCCTCCTCTCTCTCTCTGCCTGCCTCTCTGCCTACTTGTGATCTCCCTCTCTGTCAAATAAATAAATAAAATCTTTAAAAAAAAAAATAGATGCCTATATTTACTGCACTTGACCACAGAATGCTGTCCATATTCTTTTTCTCTGTGGCATTTAGTGAATGGTTTCTCTTTCTTTGGTATGTAGTCAGAGTTGGTATATGGTCGAGATTCTTGTGCACTTGAAAAGATGGTGTTTTCTCAATTTTCACGTTCCCAGCTTTACCATGTATTCTTAAAATTAAATTAATTTAAAAAGTTCATTGCCGTATTAATTTCGTACTTTAAGTCTTCTATAGGTTTATGGGGGTTTTTTTACACTTAAATGGGCTATGCGTGGCACCTATAAAAACTGATACTGTTACAGGGTCTCTCCGCATGTTCTGTAAGTGCCTGTCTCATTTGGCACACGTATATCTACAATGGTTACCTATGTATTATGAAACTCCTATGTTCCCTATATGTATTATGTAGCTTCTAGTTCTAGAAAAAGCCTGTCATGCCTTGTTTAATACTTTGAATCTGGAGCTCAAGCCTGTCAGATACAAAAACTGGAATCCCTGCTTTGCTTTGTTTTTGTTTGTATTTGACAGGTGGCTTAGACCACAACCCTTGCCTGTGGGGACCACCACTCCCAAAGAGCTGAAGCCAGGGGTGGGTGAGGTGAAATAAGGAAGGAGGAGGGAAATAAAGACAATAAAATCAAATTACAGGGGCTTACCAGACTGGCTGTAGTTACAAACACCTGAGTCTGAACCCTGTAGCACTATCTTTGCAGCCCTATGAAATGCATCTCATAACCATTCACTGAAGGCAGAATCAGTTAGCCACAGGCACCCACTCTTCTTATTCAAGGGTGACTCCATGGGTATTAAATTTTTTTTTTTTTTTTTTTTTTTTTACATTTCTGGGCTGTCCATGACTGCTGAGCAGGTTTCCTTGAGGGCATCGTATCAGCCCTCCTGCTAGAAGTGAGGTAGATGGCATAGGTTCAAGGTGAGGCACTGTCAAGTTCATACAGGTGCAAAGTCTACTTGGAACCAGTAGCCACAGCAGTGTCTGAAGTCAGAAGAGGACTTAAAAATTAGAACGGTGCACAAAAGTGTGGAATATGCATGGCATAGCTTTACCAATACTATTTACTTTTAGTCTTTCTGAGTCACCTGTTTCGTGTATTAACTTGCACATAGCATTAGTTAGGTTTTTCTTTGTAAGCCAGTTTTAAAAAGGCTTCTTTTTCAGTAAGTGATGAATCTTGTTTAGATATGTTGACCTGACTGATATGTTTGGTTTCAGCTCTGTCAGATAGATTGATATACAGACATATGTATAATTAGTTACATTATAATTATGGTGTTTTCACCATGTTTCCTATTTTCCTTGCTCTTTTTTCCACCATTTTCATAGGAAGATATATAATTTTCCTAATGATTACTTTTATACTAGTACTTTTGTATATTCTCTTTAGTTCTCCTTTTCCTTATTTAAGTGTCTCTGATTCATTTTCTCAGTTTAAAGTAATATTTTTTTAGTCCAAAATGATAATTACATGACATTTCATTGGCTTTTCCTTTATGACACTTTCTCCCTTCTTTTCTTTTTAGTTGCATTATTTCAACTTTGTCAAGCACATATAAAAATCACGTGCTCTTTTTCCATACTTAAATCTATCTAAATGTTTTCAATTTTCATTATCAGTCTATCTGTCAAAAATTCCACTAGCGCTGAGAGGTTAGATAAAATTTGCTCCACAGTAGTTTCTTGGAGAAGACCTTGAAGGTATAGAGTTTTTGAGTTCTTACAGTGTTAAACTGTTTTTGCTGTAGTCTAATTTTTAGAAGACAGCTTGACTGGATTTAAAGTCCTTGTCATTCTATCCTTGAGTTTCTTAAAAACATTTCTCCACTATTCTTGATTTATATGTTGCCATCAAGAATTCCAATGCCAAGTTAGTTTCCTTTCCTTTTTAAGTAGCTTGCTTCTTCTTTTTTTCGATCTTAAAGCCTGAAGGATTTTTTTTTCTTTATCTTTAAAGTCCAGTATTTTTACTAGAATATATTTCAAAGTAAATTTTTGCCAGTAGATGGAGAACTTTTTCAATATATAATATCGAGTCTTCTTTTATTTCAGGAAAGTTTTCTTATATTGTCATTTTAAATATCAGTCCTGTTCCATTGTCTTGTTTTTGTTTTTCTTGGACTCCAATTATATTAGTATTTTTCCTCTGATCTTATCCTGTATTTATTGCTTTATTCTTATGGCTTTTTTTATTCTTATTTTCTGTATCTCTTATTATTAACAATATGTATAATTTCCCATGGACATCTTGTAATTAATTTACCACCTTACTACTTGTCTGACTGTCTTTTTCTTCAATTATTTTTTTAGTTCACTCAGCATTCTTTTTTTTTTTTAAAGATTATTTATTTATTTGACAGAGAGAGATCACAAGTAGGCAGAGAGGCAGGCAGAGAGAGAGGAGGAAGCAGGCTCCCTGCCAAGTAGAGAGCCCAATGCGGGACTCCATCCCAGGACCCTGAGACCAAGAACTGAGCCTAAGGCAGAGGCTCAACCCAGTGAGCCACCTAGGCACCCTTCACTCAGCATTCTTAAGATTCTGATATTTCTATTTCGAATTTCATGGTTGCCTTTTATATTTGCAATTATTCTAATTCATACTGGAACATTTTCTTGTTTCCTTGGCTCTTTATCTTCAAATGCTTTTTCCTCTTTTACAACCAAGCCACAAATGGATACTTCCCACATCTATACTGCTGCCCTTATTCTTGGATGTAGTATCTTTCCAAGATTGCTGTTTCCTCTGGTGTCATATGCTTTCCCAGTGCCTCCCTTTAATTTAATCTACCAGTTACCAGACTTCTTCACAACATTTTCCTCTCTTCTACAAAGGTTAGACCCTAATTGATGTGATCAGAATATTGTCCCCTTGAAGATCACTTCTCACTCATCTTTCTTCTCTTCCATCCTTATTGATTTCTTATTTTCTTGAAAGGTCAAGAGTCCACTTCTGCTTATTTTGAACATTTATTTCCTCACTCAGTGTGAACTGTAGTTTGTGGAATCTTTGTCTACTAGTTATTACTAGGCATAGGCTACAGGTAATGTTATTTTTGTTTATCTGCATGGTTTTGGAAGCTGTTTGAAGAGATATCATTTCTGAATGCAGCCATTAACTTAGAATAATTATGACATGTCAAGTAATATAATATGAATATTGAACTAAAATGTGTCACTTAAAAATCTTTCATTGAGAGAAATTATTAAATATTAATTATTTACATTTGGATTATTTAAGACAAAGTAAAATACCTATTGTTTCAAAGTACTTTGAAAAAATTTTGAGCACCAAATTAGCTTACCATGATTACTTTTTCCATTAGGCACCAGACAAATTCATATGTAAAAAATTCTGAAAGGTGGAAGTAATGATACTTTAATTTCATTAAAGCCAATATATTAAAATAATACATAGCTTTGCTCTGATTTAATGGATTAGCCATAGTTTCTATTAATGAATTTGCTCTGAGAGTAAGATACTAAAGAAATATTAAAAATTCCCAAATTCATGTAAAAAAATTTCTTTGACTTATATATAAACAAAAACCACAAATTCATTCAAGTCTTGGTTGTACAAACAGCAGATCCACATTTTTAAAAAAGTCAAGCATAGAAGATGTGATTATTATTAAACATACTATTAAACCATTGAGTATATAGTCTATTTTATTTTTTGAATATGAGTTATATTTTAGATAAGGTATCTAAATGTAAAATATATAATATCTAAGTGTAAGATTATACTGAGGAAAGTTACACTATTGTTTTTAATATCTTTCCTAAGACATTTGCTAGTAATGGATTATTGACATTTCCTAGTTAGTGTTGCTGTATACTTGACACTCAATTTCCAGCCCCATGATCTGTCTCTCTCCCATTCTCCAACTTTTTAGTATGACATACCATGACTGCACTCTGCTCTCATTTCCCAGCCTTTGCTCAAGTAATTCTTCCTTCCTTGGAATATCATTTCATTATTTTCCTGGTAAGGCCTCACTCATTCACACCATTTTTTTTTTAATATTATGTGTTCCCTGTCTTGTCCCCAGGTATTCTAGGGTTCTGTGTCTCTACAAGACTCCTGAGACTACTTGAAGTATTATAAAATTTTATTGAAGGTAGTTCTACTCAACAATATACACTTTGCTTTAAAGTACTATTTAGGCAAAATATTACATGTAAACATAACACAAATTTCAATTGATGTATTCATGCCAAATACTAAGTGCTAAGATCTATTTATAATATCCAATACCCTTTCCTTAAGTAACATTGAGTACAAACACAAAAGACCTAATTTTTTTTTTAAAAAGTGATGATTACATGGATATCCATGAGACTCTTAAGAATTTCACAAGTATAAAGTATAGATGATAGGAAGTCACAGAGACACCATCAGTGGTTCCCTGTGAACCTATAGTTTAGGGCACCATATTCTTCAGTGGTCAGCACTAATCATTAATTTATCAATTACTTTAAAATATTATCTGTACAATGGAATAAAAGATAATCTTTAATATTCTGGACAAGATTTGTATCTATTCCTTAGACCAGGTGTTATTACTTTCTGCACCTCCCCCTCTTTCTCACCAAATGATTCAAGGAAGCAGGCTAAGGGTTGAGAGAGTTGATTCCAATTTAAAGAAATTTTTTTCTGACTGTCATAGATCTAACATACTTTCAAACCTCCTCATTTAATATGTGCCTCATAGGTTCTTCTTTTGTATTGCTTTGACCCTCTGCTCATACGTGGTTTTTTGTTTTCTTCTTTTTTTTGCAATGATTCCTGATCACATCCCAACAAATTTACCTCAAGTGTAATATAAAAATGCCATAAACATGAACAACATTGAAAACAATAGAGACCAATGACCAAACTTTTCAAGATAGAGATTAGCTACCAAAAGGCTTATAGGCATAATCTTGAGTCTACCAATAAGCACTAAAAATCCAAATGCTCCAAACCAAGAAAGAAATCAATAAACATGGAATCTGAGATCTTAGAATAAGAATATGGCTTGGGTGGGGAGAGAGGGGGAGAATGTACCTCAAGAGAATTTCTTTCTTTCAAGTAGATAAATATTAGTTTCCTCATTCTACAAATATATCCACTAAACCTCAGACATATTAAATAAAATGCCCAAAGTCCCACAGATAATATTAGTAGTAGAGAAGGAAAATGGTCCTTTTACTCTTGTGTCCTTTTACTATCCTATACTGTGACCACTCTATCCCAATGGACATCTTAGTTTTGCACAGGAGTATCTTAACAAATTTGTAAAATAGTAGCATTAACTCTGCGTTGTAACTGATATAATGGGTAAAATTAAAATTGGTCAAATAAAAGCCACTTTATCTAGACATACATTAATGGAGAAATAATAATGTTCATAATATGGAGACAATTTTAAAATAAAAACTGGTTAAATAAAATATTATGGATGAATATGGAGTATGCAGCATTAAGAGAAAAGCAAAGGGTAGATAAAATTCAACAGTGTGGTCAAGAAAACAAGAATTTGATCTAAAGCATACTGAAGTGTATGATAACTAACAACTTTAATTAAAATTTATGTAGTTAGGGGGCACCTGGGTGGCTCAGTGGGTTAAGCTGCTGCCTTCGGCTCAGGTCATGATCCCGGGGTCCTGGGATTGAGCCCTGCATTGGGCTCTCTGTTCAGCAGGGAGCCTGCTTCACTTCCTTTTTCTCTGCCTGCCTCTCTACCTACTTGTGATCTCTGTCTGTCAGATAGATAAATAAAATCTTTAAAGAAAAAAAAAAAATTATGTAGTTAGTAACTCAATACTTTAAATGTAAAGCATTTCAACTCACGATATAAATATCCAAAAAACTAAAAATTTAGGGCTTTCTTACCTTGAGGTGTAGTAGAATAGTTTTCAAGGAAAGATAACAGGGCTGGGAGATGGTTAGAAGACTACTCGGTCAGCTTATGGTATAGTCAATCCAAATGTAGATTAAAAATAATGGTTTTATCTTGATGAAGTCCCAAAAGTTCATTTTTGTTTTTGTTTCCTTTGCCTTTGGAGACAGGTCTTGAAAGAAGTTGCTGTGGCCAATGTTAAAGAGGTTACTGCCTATGTTCTCCTCTAGGATTTTGATAGATTCCTGCCTCACATTGAGGTCTTTTATCCATTTTGAGTTTATCTTTATGTATGGTGTAAGAGAATGGTTGAGCTTCATTCTTCTACACATAGCTGTCCAATTTTCTCAGCACCATTTATTGAAGGGACTGTCTTTTTTCCCCTGGATATTTTTTCCTGCTTTGTTGAAGATTATTTGACCATAGAGTTACAGGTCCATATGTAGACTCTCTACTTTGTTCCACTAGTCTATGTGTCTGTTCATCAAGATAAAAATCTTCTGCACAGCAAAGGAAACAGCCAACAAAATAATGAGGCAACCCACGGAACGGGAGAAGATATTTGCAAATGACACTACAGACAAAGGGCTGATATCCAAGATCTATAAAGAACTCCTCAACTCAACACACACAAAACAGATAATCACATCAAAAAAAGGGCGGAAGACATGAACAGACACTTCTCCAAAGAAGACATACAAATGGCTAGCAGACACATGAAAAAATGTACATCATCATTAGCCATCAGGGAGATTCAAATCAAAACCATATTGAGATACCACCTTACACAAGTTAGAATGGCCAAAATTAACAAGACAGTAAACAACAAATGTTGGAGGGGATGTAGAGAAAGGAGAACCTTCTTACACTGTTGGTGGGAATGCAAGTTGGTGCAACCACTTTGGAAAACAGTTTGGAGATTCCTTAAGAAATTAAAAATAGAACTACCCCATGACCCTGCAATTGCACTTCTGGGTATTTACCCCAAAGACACAGATGTAGTGAAAAGAAGGGCCATCTGTACCCCAATGTTCATAGCAACAATGTCCACAATAGCCAAACTGTGGAAAGAGCCAAGATGCCCTTCAACAGACAAATGGTAAGAAGGATATGTTCCATAGATACAATGGAAAATTACCCAGCCATCAGAAAGGATGAATACCCAACTTTTGTATCAACATGGACAGGACAGGAAGAGATTATGCTGAGTGAAATAAGTCAAGCAGAGAGAACCAATTATCGTATGGTTTCACTTACTTATGGAGCATAAGGAATAACATGGAAGACATTAGGAGAAGGAAAGGAAAATTGAATTGGAGCAAATCAGAGGGGGGAGATGAACCATCAGAGACTGTGGACTCTCAGAAACAAACTGAGGGTTTTGGAAGGGAGGAGGGTGGGGGATTGGATAAACTGATGGTGGGTATTAAAGAGGACACATATTGCATGGAGAACTGGGTGTGGTGCACAAACAATGAACTTTGGAACACTGAAAAAATAAAATTAAATTTAAAAAAAATTAAAATAATGGTATCTGTCTTTAATAATTTAAAATGTGCAATAAGCCCAAAGCCTTTTATAATTGGCACTAACTCAAGTAAAATGTATAATTTTAATGAAGGAAGCATTGTTGCTGCAATAACATTGACTTTATTATCTCTGAACTAAATGTTAAATGACATTATATTTAAAGAAGAAAATATATTTAATTCAACTCAACAAATACTATTGTTTTGAATCGTGTTCTTAATGTCAAAGATTACCAGCTAGAATTTTTTAAGTATTATTTTAAAAACTTTTGAAGACTTTGAATTTTCATTTTATCATCTTTGAATAGACTACATAATAAAAAAATGTAGCTATGTACAAATTTATTTCAGACATAAAATAATCTAATGACAAGGAAATGCAGAAAGAGAAAGTATTTTATTTCCTATAATGCAACCTCTACAAAATGAAAACAATGAACTCTCTCTTATGACTATTACAATCACTTTTAAATAAGTGATTCTCATAATCAGAGTTACTGGTAAAGAATTTATCAAAACAAGTGACTCTTTACCTAATATAGCCATGAAACCATGCACTGTGGAGTGTTTCTTTAATTATTGTTTCTTTTTAAAAAATGTAATGACATACTTTAAAAAAGAGGAAAAGAGAGTGCTCATAATTCTCTTTCTTAACACAATAGTGGAACTCACATTTCATGGCATTATTAAGTCTATTGTTGACACTATGTGCAAGGTTGGCACTTCTTCCATTTAGATTGATGTCACTTAACCAAGCACCACTGGTGCTTTGTCGTGATTTGCAAGAGAATATTTGAAATGTACAGCAAGATAAAAGCCTACTATAGAGGTAGAGGAAATATGCAATAAATTAAATAACATTTCTAAGCAAAATACAGAGGATGGTTCAACTAATATGCATTAAATTTTAAATGACATGGGTGTATCAAACCCTGGAAGGATAGGGTTTATGTTATGATTTTAAAATATCATCTTGAAGCAGTTTTCTAGTATCACCTATGTATATAGTTCAGACTTAAATATGATAGCATTTCCTGAACTTCATTAATCTGCTACTTCACTGGGACTCTTCCATCCATGTACACACACTAACTAAGCACTCTGATAGACATGTTACCTGCTCTGGACTTGGACACATCTCCAACAGGCTAACTCACCCTTTCTCATCCATATTCTTCTTTAATTTTGTAAGTAATCATTTCTCTCTACTGCACAATTGTCAAGTTTGACCACACTTCAAATTGTATTTCATTGTGTTTTTGTGTTTTCTTTTTTGTTTTGTTTGTTTTTTCTTAAGATTTTATTTATTTATTTGCCAGAGAGAGAGAGACAGAGAGAGAGGTAATACAAGCAGAGGGTGTGGGAGATGGAGAAGTAGTCTTCCTGCAGAGCAGGGAGTCCCATGCAGGGCTTGATCCCTGAACCCTGGAATCATGACCTGAACCAAAGGCAGATGCTTAACAACTAAACCACCCAGGCACCCCTATTTCATTGTTTTTGAACGCAGAGATTGCAACTCTTTCTTTCATGTGATAAAGCTCTTTACAAATCCAAACCAAAGTCTGATCTTGGACTTATGGGATGAGAATATAAAGATTCATGGGTTAACTCCCTGAATGGCTGATTGAATCAAAACTGCTGCTAAGAATGATCTGACCTTGCTCCTTAGCTGTCCTATAACTGAGTTCTAGCCAGTGATTATGCTGCTGTTACCTCAGCTTTCACAAGGAAAAAAATTCCTTGTCTTTGAAGACCAGTTTTATTTTGGAGAAAATTCTACTTTGGACATTACTCAGAGTTGATCTTCCAGGTTCCTGTTACCCTGGATTGCCAAGTATAGCAAGACCAGCAACCTGTAACTACATCTAGTGTTAGGCAAGAATTCATAAGACATAAAGCCAAAGTGTTAAACATAATATTGTGGGCCTGGAAGCTCAGGATGAATATTGAAATTGTCTAAGACAAACCATTCTAAATTAGGGTATTTTAGAATTATTTCAATGTATATGTGCTAAACTAAAAGATTTTCATTATATTCAAGTAAAAAGATAACTTTATTTAATAGGTGATCAGCTTGAAAACTATCCTAAGGTTTATAATTTAAAACCATGGAGGAGGGACGCCTGGGTGGCTCAGTTGGTTAAGCAGCTGCCTTCGGCTCAGGTCATGATCCCAGCGATCCTGGGATCGAGTCCCACATCGGGCTCCTTGCTCGGCGGGGAGCCTGCTTCTCCCTCTGCCTCTGTCTGCCTGTGCTTGCTCTCTCTCTCTCTCTCTAACAAATAAATAAATAAAATCTTAAAAAAAAAAAAAAACCATGGAGGAGCAACTATAATGAATATCAAACTATGTTAACAAGATGAAACATAGGACATAAAGGACCATGTATTACTTAGTCTTAAAAATGTCCAACTAAAAGGATACAGAAGTAGCTGTAACAGGTGGAGAAGGTTCCTGTTCAAAGCTGGGTAGTGATCAACTCTCTTCAGAATTCCCCAGGAATAGAATAAAAAGAAATACTTTTAAAATATATCATGTTGGTTCTGCAATTAGGGCAAAGCCGCATACATTCAGTGTTGTTAAATACTGGAGGTGATTCAAACAGATTTAGAAACAATTTTACAAGTCTAAATAGAAGATTTCACTAATAATCCCCAAAGCATTTGAAGTAATACCACTATCTTGCTTCCATTTCACATTTTATAATTTGAATGCTTGTTAATATACAGTCTTCTTTGATCATCACAAGAACCTTGAGAAATAGAAAGGCAAATGGGTTCTCATTTACCCAAGATAGCCTCAGATCTGAGCTTTTTGCCAATACATGGCCTCTTCATTTTTAGTATTGCCCAAAGTGCCGCTAGTTTAGACAAAATTGTATGTATACCATAGATATAGCTCCCTATACCCTATTTTACAATTTAGAAAATCAAGACACTCAGCTGGGATAGTAAAACTAATAAGTGGTAGAATTGAGATTTAATGGGAAGCTTATGATTCTTTAATGTTAAAGGCACGGTCTAAACAGGACTAGATCATTTTTAGGGTATAGTTTAATTCTTAAAAAAGAGGTTTTGGTGGGGGCACCTGGGTGGCTCAGTGGGTTAAAGCCTCTGCCTTCGGCTCAGGTCATGGGGTCCTAAGATCGAGTCCTGCATTGGGCTCTCTGCTCAGCAGAGAGCCTGCTTCCCCCGCCCTCTCTCTCTGCCTGCCTCTCTGCCTACTTGTGATCTCTCTATCTGTCAAATAAAGAAATAAAATCTTTAAAAAAATTTTTTTAAAAAGGGTTTTTTTTTTTCCTAATAGAATGATCGCTAATTGATAACAAGTTTCAAGACTTGAAGTTATCCAAATATTTGTTGCAAGAAAAGTTTTCCCAAACCTCAAGAGTCTTGGATTATTATAGTTCACTGAAAATATAAATAGGAGGTGTAGCAAATTTAAGATGACCGAAACTTTCTTGAGACTATTCCCATAGAGAAGTGACTCTGAATATATCTGTAACCAGAGAGAGTTCTGTAGCTGCTTTAACTACTACAATATAGTTGAAATATACTTGAGTCAGTTTCCAATCCAGGGTCTTAAAAGACACCATCTTGAACTTGTCTCTTGGAACATTCTCTCTCTTTAAGCCTTGGGCTGCTGCTATGTAAAACAACCCATCTACCTTGAGACCTCCATGATAAAGTGGCCAGATATAGGTAATGTGTTCAAAAATCCAAGATGAACTCAGCCATCCAGCCATCCCTGTTTAGGCATCAGAAATGTGTACAAAGCCAACCTGACTCTCCAGACCATCTCGTCCAGCAACTGAATACTACCAAGTGGCATCACTGAATATTATATAAAGCAGAAGCATGAACCAGCTGAGCCCTATCCAAATTACTGACTCACAAAATCATGAGATATAATAAATCATGTCTTGTTTTAAGCCTCCAAATTTGGGGGTAATTTGTTATAAGTAATAGATAACTGGGACAGAATTTGGTACCTGAAAGTGAGATGTTATGATAACATATGAACAAAACATACAAAATTGTAAGATTGGCTGAACCAGGTGGTGGGCAGGAGCTGGAAGGAACTCTTGGTGAAACAACCAAGACTGGCCTTAGGGAGACTATTAGGGCTTCAAGGACAATGAGGAAAATGTTATTGGAGGCCAGTGAAAAGGGCAGCAGAGTTATATACAGACAGAACAGTTAGCAAACTGTTGCCTCCAGCAATATGGAAAATAGAATAGCAACCTAATGATCTCAGAAATCTTGCTACAGAGACTTGCAGGCACAGATTCTTCTAGCTACACACAGCAAAATGAAAAATGAGAGACAAACTTAGGAAAATTTTCTTGAGTTTTCTAGCATAATATGAAGGAAATACTAAAGAACTCAGGGCAGTATTTCCAAACCAAAAAATCAACGAAAACTGCTAAAAGTAGGAAATAACCTCAGAGACAGGATCCAATTCAGGTTCCTATTTAGTGAAGTAAAGTCAAAAGTGAAACTGTAAAATCTTTTTTTTTTTAAGATCCTAGAGAGACTTAAGATGGTGTTGCATAGACCATCTTGCAGCTAGACAAAATGACTTCTAAAGACAAAAAGCCTTCTTTGGCAAGACTTGTAGACCTTCTCCTTTTAAATATTGGGGTTCTGAGGGTCTTGAGAGCTCAGGTAGAGAAGAGCCTATTTTGGAGATATTTAAGGATATGGTGTTGTTGTTGGAATGGATTGTAGACTGATATATGTGCAGTCTACAAAACATAAAAGAATTATACCACCTAAACTGAAAAAGAGAGTGGTATTACAGAATGAAAACAGGCATCAGGATCCCCAGTTTCCTACAGACAAAAAGAAGGCTGAGAAAACTACTTAGCTAAAAACATAGGCTATTTCTTATAGAAAGGAAGGGTGAATCCAACATTAGACCAAAAGCTGAGAGGATGAAGCGCACAGGCATAGGGAATCATTTCTATGGAACATACTGGGCTCTAATTTTTTTTTTTTTTTAATGGCAACATATGCCTGATTGAATTTCAGAATTCCTATGGACTGGAGATTTCCATAACCTCATGTTTTGTCCCCTTTTGAACAGGATTTGTTGTCAGTTTCCTATCCCTACCTCACTGTTGTAAACTGGGTATGGGGAACACATATAAATCACATATTGTCCCCAGATTAAGATCAAGAGAAACCAAAGTGAGTTTATTTTCCATGAGGAAGAAATAGAATTTGTGGTTCAGAGTAGATTGTGGTTGGGCTAAAAATGGCTGCATATTCTTTGAAATGCTTCTCATTGAGAACTGGTCCATCATTCTTCTCTTTGAATTAAGTGAGTCTACTATTGCTTTGACTGATAGAATTCAGCAGAGGTGACCCTCTGCCATTTCAATTCAGTAAACCTCTCCAATTCTATACATAACATTTACAAAAAGCCTACAACTAGCCACATACATAATGGTGAAAGACTAGACAGTTTTCTCCCAAGATGGGGAACAAAACAATAAAGTCCTCTCTTACCACTCCCATTCAACATTACACTAAAAATTCAAACTAATGCAATCAAACAAGAAAAAGAAATGAAAGGTATATAGGTTGGGAAGAAATAAACTGATGACACAATTTCTTTGTAGAAACCCCCCAAAACCTGCAAAATAAATAAATAAATAAGTTTTTTACTCTAATAAGCAAGTACAGAAAGTTCATAGGATACAAGGTCAATATATGGAGCAATTACTTTCATATATACCAACAATGAGCAACTGGAATTAGAAGTTAAAAAACAATATTTATGATAGTATCAAAAAATGAAATAAAGACAAATGAAAAATGACATGCAGGGTTGGTATGTGGAAAACCACAAAACACCAATGAAAGGAAAAAAAGATCTTTAAAAAATTGAATGATGCTCCATGCTTATGTATTAGAAGCTATAAGGTTTTTGTAGATATTCTTTTCTCTTTTTTATTGAAGTATTGACATTCAATATTATATTAGCTTATACATATATTATATATATGTATATTATATATATACATATATTATACATATATTATATATATGTATATAACATAGAAATCTGATATTTGTATACATTGTGAAATGGTCACCACAATAATTTTAGTCACCTTACAAAGTTAATACAATGTTATTGACTATATTCTCCATGCTGTACATACATCACCATGACTTATTTATTTTATAACTGAAAGTTTATATTTCTTAATGCCATTCACCCATTTCTACCTCCTCAAAACCCCCCAACTCTGGAAACCACTGACCTGTTCTCTGTACATATGAGTCTGAGTTTTGTTTTGCTTGTTTTATTTTTTAGATTCCACATATAAGTGAAATCATATAGTATTTGTCTTTCTCTCTCTGAACTCACTTAGCATAATACCCACAAATACCCATTTATGTTGTCACAAATGGCAAAATTTCATACTTTTTTATGGCTGACTAGTAGGGTGTGTGTGTGTGTGTGTGTGTGTGTGTGTGTGTTTGCATATATATAATTTTCTTTTTGATAGATACCCAGTAGTGGAACTGCTGGTTCATATGGTAGATCTATTTATGATTTTTAAGGAAACTCCATACTATTGTCCATAGCGGCTGTACCAATTCACATTCCCACAACAGTGCCCAAAATTTCCCTTTTCCATATTTTCACCAACCCTTGTTATTTCTTGTTTTCTTTATTTTTTTATAATATACCTTCTGACAGGTGTAAGGCAGTATCTCATTGTGGTGTTGATTTCCCTTCTAATTAATGATGAACACCTTTTCATATGCCCATTGGTTATCTGTATGTCTTCTTTGAAAAAATGTCTATTCAGATCCTCTGCCCATTTTTTAAATGGACTATTTTACATTGTTATTGAGTTGTATGAGTTCCTTATATATTGTATATATATATGATACTGCATAAACATTTTAACAATATTAATTGTTCTAATCCATGAACATGGAATATCTTTCCATTTGTTTGTGACTTTTTTAGTTTTTTTTTCATAAATAACTTAAGTTTCATCTCTTTAGTTAAATTTATTTCTAGTTATTTTATTCTATTGAGGTGTGTAAATGATTGTAAATGGTATTATTTTCTTGATTTCTCTTTCTGATAGTTTGTTATTACTATATAGAAACACAAGACATTTTGTATATTAATTTTGTATCCTGCAACTTTACTGAATTTATTTATTAGTTCTAATAGTATTTTGGTGAAGCTTTAGGGATTTTGTATATATTATCATGTCATCCACAAATAGTGACAATTTGATTTTTTCTTTCCAATTTGTATGTCTTTTATTTCTTTTTCTTAGCTAATTGCTATGGCTAAGTCTTCCAATATGACATTCAGTAAAAGTTGGGATAGTGGATATCCTTGTCTTGTTCTTGATCTTAGAGGAAAAGCTTTTTTTTTTTTTTTTAAGATTTTATTTATTTATTTATTTGTGAGAGAGAGGGAGAGAGAGTGCAAGGACAGGCAGACAGAGTGGCAGGCAGAGGCAGAGGGAAAAGCAGGCTCCCTGCCAAGCAAGGAGCCCGATGTGGGACTCGATCCCAGGACGCTGGGATCATGACCTGAGCTGATGGCAGCTGCTTAACCAACTGAGCCACCCCGGCATCCCAGAGGAAAAGCTTTCAACTTTTCACCATTGAGTATAATATTAGTTGTGGGTCTCTTATATGTACCCTTTATCATGTTGGATTCCACTCCTTCTATATCCACTTTGTTGTGAATTTTTATCTTAAACAAAAGTTGAATTTTGTCAAGTACTTTTCCTATATCTATTCAGATAATCATATGAATTTTATCTTTCATTTTGATAATGTGGTGTCACAATGGATTTGTTGATGTTGAACAATCCTCTCATCCCTGGAATAAATCATACTTGATCATGTGGATGATCATACTTGTGTATCATTGAACTTAATTTGCTAATATTTTGCTGAGGATTTTTGAATCTATGTTCATCAGGGATATTAACCTGTAATATGTGTGTGTGGTGTTCTTGTCTGGTTTTCATATCAGGATAATGCTGGACTCATAAAAGGAGTTTTAAAACCTTCCCTCCTTTCAACTTTTTGGAAGAGTTTGAGGATAAAATAGTCCTTTTAATATTTTTTATAAAGTCACTTTAGTAATGACAAACTCCTTTAGCTTTTCTTATCTGGAAAACTCTTTACCTTTCCATCAAATATGAATGACAACCTTGCTAAGTAGGGTGTTCTTGTTTAAAAGGTTTTTATTTTTCTTTAAGTACTTTGTATATATCATGCCACTTTCTTCTAGTTTGCAAAGTTTCTGCTGAGAAATCTGTAGATAGCCTTCTGGGTTTCCCTTGTACATAACCAGTTGTTTTTCTCTTGCTGATTTTAAGATCCTGTCATTTTAAGTTTTGACATCTTATTTATAATGTGCCTTGGTGTGGCTCTTTTGTTTTTATTTTATTTGAAACACTTATCACCCAGGCTAGAGAAATTCTCAGCCATTATTTCTTCATAATTTTTCTTCACCTTTGTCTCTCTGTTCTCTTTCTGGGACACCTATTATGTGAAAATTATCCCATTTTATGTTGTTTTAGAAGTCTCTTATCTTTTTTTCTTTTATTCTTTTTTTATTTTTAATGTACTGTCTGGGTGAATTCCATTGCTCTATCTCCCCCCCAGCTTACTAATTCATTCTCCCACTGCATTCATTGTGCTGTTAGACCCTATAGTTTATTTTATAGTTCAGTTATTTTAATCTTTAGCTTTATGACTTCTTTTGGGCATTTTCTTATGTTTTCTATATCTTTGTTGAAGTTCTCACTGTGTTCACCCATTCTTCTACTGAGTTTGGTGAACATCTTCATGACCATTACTTTGAGTCCTTTATCAGGTAGATTATTATCTCCATATCATTAATATACATTCCTGAGCTTTTGTCTTATTCTTTTTTTTTTAATATTTCTGGTTCCTCATTTTGCTTAACATTCTGTATTTGTTTCTGTGTACTTGATAAAACAGCTACCTTTCTCTAACTTGAAGAGATAGCCTTGTGTAGGTCATATCCTTTTTATTAAAACTTGCCCTAGATTTTGGTTGTCATTCAAACTTTTGTGATTGTCTAAACTGCTTGGTTTATTCTTGTTATGCCTCCATTGTTTTGGGGTGTGCTAAGCCCTGGCAGTGTTCTGAGGGGAGGAACCTCATTTATCACCTAGTTTCATGCTAACTGGAAGCCAGACCCTTAGGCAAGAGCTTTTAAAATACATCAGTATAGGGGGTGCCTGGGTGGCTCAGTGGTTAAGCCTCTGCCTTTGGCTCAGGTCATGGTCTCAGGGTCCTGGGATCGGGCCCCGCATCAGGCTCTCTGCTGGGTGGGGAGCCTGCTTCTCCGTCTGTCTCTCTCTCTGCCTGCCTCTCTGCCTGTCAGGTACAAATAAAATCTTTTAAAAAAAATACATCAGTATATACAGTCCTATGGGTCCATAATGATAATCCCTATTGGCCTCCAGACCAGGAGATCTGAAAATATTTTCTGGTTCATAGTTGCAAAAATTGGGGCTCCAAGTCAGTATATAAGCTCCTTTCTGAGAAGTCCCATCAAGCTTCAATGAGGCCAAAAGGTTATGTAAAGATGGTGTCTCCCTGTTCGTGTTCCCTGGGAACACTTTCTTAGCCTCTGATGTGTGGGAAACCTGAAGTCTCTCCCTTAGGAGAGATTTTTTTGTATTATAGGATCTAGCCCAGGGCATCACATTACATTTAGCAGCCATGTCTTCTATAGCTAACATCATACTTAATGGTGAGAAAATTTAAAACTTTCCTACTAAGTTCCAGAACAAGGCAAAGGTGTCCCCTCTCAGCCCTGTTTTACAACATTGTACTGAAAGTCCTACATAATGCAATAAGATAAGATAAGGAAATGACAGGTATACTAATTAAGAAGTAAAAAATAAAATTCTTTGTTCACAGATAATGTGATCATCTATGTAGAAAATCCAAAGGAATCAGAAAGAAGAAAAATTCTGGGACTAATATGTGATAGCAAGGGTGCAGAACACAAGATTAACATATAAAAATCAGTTGCTTTCCTACATAGGTACAAACAATGTCCAAATGCAAAACTCTGATGAATGAAATCATAGAATAACTAATAAATGAGGGGATATTATATATTCATGGATAGGAAGACAATACTGTCAAGATGTTAACTCTTTCCAAATTGACTTACATATTCAGTGCAATCCCAATCTAAAACCCAGCAAGTTATTTTTTGGATATCAACAGATTGATTTTAAAGTTTATATGGAGAGGCAAATTAAACAGAATAGCCAACATTATATTAAAGGAGAAGAACAGATTTAGAGACTGACATGACACCACCCAATGTCAAAATGTACTTTGAAGCCACAGTAATCAAAACAATAGGGTACTAGTGAGAGAATAAACAGATCAATGGGATAGAATGAAGAGCCCATAAATAAATACACGTACATGTAGCCAACTGATCTTTGACTAAAGGGTATAGGCAACATAACAAAGAAAAGGTAGTATTTTCAACAAATGGTGCTGGAACAAAAGAATATCCACATGCAAAAAAAAAAAATGAATATAGACATAGGTTTTACACCCCTCACAAATATTAATTCAAAATGGATCACATATCTAAATGTAAAACCTTAAACTATAAAACTCTTAGGAAAAAAACATAGGAGAAAATCTAGGTGACATTGGGTTTGGCTATCACTTTTAGATAGGATATCAAAGGCACAGTTCATGAAAGAAAAACTTGATAAGCTGGATTTTATTAAATTAAAATTTTCTGCTATACAAAAGACAGTATCAAGAGACCTTGAAAAGACAAGCCATTGACTAGGAGAAAATATATGCGAAAGACATGTCTGATAAAGGACTATTATCCAAAGTATACCAAGAACTCTTAAAATTCAACAAAAATTTTTAAAATGACCAAATTTAAAAATGGATAAAAGGACCTTAACAGGGGCACCTGGGTGGCTCAGTGGGTTAAGCCTCTGTCTTTGGCTCAGGTCATGATCCCGGGATCCTGGGATCGAGCCCCGCATCCGGCTCTCTGCTTGGTGGGGAGCCTGCTTCCCCGACCCCTCTCTGCCTGCTTGTGATCTCTTTCTCTCTCTCTCTCTGTCAAATAAATAAATAAATAAATAATCTTTAAAAAAAAAAAAGGACCTTAACATGTACCTCACCAAAGAAGATATACAGATGGCAAATGAGCATATGAAAAGATGTTCCACTTCATATGTTACCAATAACGAAATGCGAACTAAAACAAACACTACTCACCTATTAGAATGGCCAAAATCCAGAACACTGACATCACCAAATGCTATTAAGCATGTGAAGCAACAAGAATTCTCATTCATTACTGATTGGAATGCAAAAACATATAGCTACTTTGGAAGACAGTTTGGTAGTTTCTTACAAAACTAAACAAACTCTTACCATATGAACCAGCAATCATACTCCTTAGTATTTTCCCAAAGGAATAGAAAATGTATGTCCACACAGAAATCTGCACATGGATGTTTATAACAGCTTTATTCATAATTGCCAAATCTTGGAAGCAACAAAGATGTCTTTCAGTAAGTGAATGAATAAATAAATTCTGGTATATTTAGACAATGGAATATTATTCAGTGCTAAAAAGAAATGAGCTATCAAGCTAGCTATAAACAGACATGGAGGAAACTTAAATATACATTACTAAGTGAAAGAAGCCAATCTGAAAAGGCCACATCTTACGATTCCAAATATATGACATTCTGGAAAAAAGCTAAACTATGGAGACAGTAAAAGAATTAGTGATTGTCAGGGGTTAGTGGGAGGGAAGGATAAAGAGACAGATCACAGAGGATTTTTAGGGCAGTGAAACCCTCTGTATGATATCATAATGGTTGATATATTTCATTACACATTTGCCCAAATCCATAAAATAAAAATACCAAGAGTAAACTCTAATGTAAATTATGGTCCTTGGGTGATAATGATGTGTCAGTGTAGATTTATTATACCACTCTGGGGGGAGATATTAGTAATAGGACAGGCTATGCATATATGATGACATGGTGTATATGGGAAATCTCACCTTCCTCTCCATTTTGCTGTGAACCTAAAACTGCTCTTAAAAAAAAAAAAAAAGTCTATTAAAAAAAATTAGAAAAAAACAAGAAACTCAACCCTTACCTCACAACTCACACAAAGTTAACTTGAATTGATCCTAGCCCTAAAAATACAAATGTAAATTATTAATATCCTAAGAAATAATGTAGAGAAAATGTATGGCTTAAGCATGTATAGAAATATAGAATGATATTGACCTCTATAGAGACACACTTAGAGAGAGAAAAATCAAATTTGGCAAATTGTTAACAACTGAATAAGCAGAGTGAAGGGTAAGTGAGTGTTCTTTTCACTCCTCCTGAAACTTTCCTATAAGTTTGAAAGTTTTAAAAATTAAAGTTTGGGGGAGAAGACAATAGCAGAAACTGAAACTGACAAATGGAAAACACTGCATTACACTCTAGGACTGTTCCACATGCCTTGAAATAATTAAATTTGACCCTATTAAATATTTCAGCTTTAGCAACAAATGACTTTAAAATAAAACAAGAGAAAGTGGCAATCAATGACAAATACACAAGAGACTAGAGTCAGATGAGGACAGAATAATAATTCATTGAATTTAGCAACATGAAGGACATTGGTGGCTTTGCCAAAAGTAGTTTCAATTGGGGAGCAGGAGGGAAAACCAAATTTAAGGCAGGGGAAGGGGGCTGTAAATATCTGTTAGAGAAATAAAAACAGCCTTGTAATAAACCCTTTTGCGAAGATAGATAGAGGGAACTGCTTCCTTTTTTAACAGGAGAAAAATAAGAGGAAATGGGCTCAGTGCTTTAGACTGTGGTGGGAACATGATGGATTTTGCATCTGTGGGTTTCTATTTATTTTTCAATGAGAAATGAAGTAAGATCTTCTTTGGAAATTTAGTCCAGGGAAATTGAGAGGCTTAAAGAGTTGGAAGGTAAGCTTCTAGAACATCATAGTAGGGTTTCTGTGTATAGTGGAAGTCCATTTAATAATGAATTTGTGTTCATACAATATTCATGGCTATATATGAATCATTGTTAATTAGGTAGAACTACTATTTCCTGTGCATTTATCAAAGAGAAATGAAAGCTATGTTCACACAAAAAATTGTACACAAATCTTTACAGCAGCCTTATTCCTAATTACTGAAACTCAGACACAACTCATGGTCCTTCAGCTAGCCATCGTGTGAGATATATCCATATAATGATATATCCGTATAATGGAACACTACCTAACCATAAGGAAAAAGGAACAAAGTACTGATTGATACATGTTGCAACATGGATGTATCTCAAATGCATTATGCTAAGTGGAAGAAGCCAGACGCAAAGGATTCACAATGTCTGATATTCAGGAAAGGCAAAATTACAGGATACAGAAAACAGACCAGTAGTTGCTTAGGGTCTGGAGTGAGGGAGGACAGATGACAAAGCATCCAAGGTAATTTCTTGGAGTGGTAAAATTGTCCCAAATCTTGATTGCATTGGTAGCTACATGACTGTAGGTGTTTGTCAAATCTCATGAAACTGTACACTAAAATAGAGGGATTTTACTGTATGTAAATTAGAGTTCAATAACCTTAAAACATCAGTTGATAACAGGTGTGGAGGCTTGGACTTCTGACCTTATCTGAGGTAAACAATTGCAGAAAGTATGATGAGAGCGGCTTTGACAATCTCTCAGAGTAGAAATTCCCAACTGATGTACAAGTAGGCTTCAGGCATACCAGGAACCCTACTCTCTTAGCTGCTCTGAGGGCAGCTGAGCAGGACTTGGGCCCTAAAGCTCCTAAATTAGACATTACAACTAGAAGCAGCCCTCAACTGTTTACCCTATTGAGCTGTATCTTTATATTATTATTGTCTGTGTTTTCTATGCTGTGAAGAATTGTGGGAAGCACAGTCATTGAGGAAGACGGCCCCCCTTATAGGGAAATGGTGTTGTAGCCCTGACTACTTCACTCAGTGGTATGATGGCTTCTAAGAGAGTAGCACCTTGGTGATTAGGAAGCGCTTCCCACACTAGGATCCTTAAAGAACTTTGGTCTGACATCCTTCTCTCTGACATCCAGAGACAAGAAAGCACCACTGCTATTACAGACTATACACAAAATAACATCATGAGGAATACTACATTACAAAACTTAGAGGAAGCAGTCAAATCTGTGATTAGAGAGAATAAATGACCCTAAAATGCTCTTATCATTTAATAAGGAAGAATAAACCTCAATGAGCTTACCATTTAATTCAATAATTTGGGGTGGGAGGTTGAGGAACAAAATAAACTTAATTTAACAATAAACAAAAGAAGGTCATATAATAAAGCAAAAACTAATACATTTGAAAAAAGAAAACTTGACATTGAATACCTTGCATGCACAAATGAATATGCAAATAAAAGAAAAATATTCCAAGTACAAATTGAAATAAATTAACTACAGTTATAACAACAATTAAAAATATGACATTTTCAATAAAAAGAATGAGTTCCTAAGAAGATTTAAAAAACTACTAAAATATATCTAAGAATACAAACCTAAACAAACCTGTAACCTCTAAAGAAATGAGAAAAGGTGTTGGGGCACTTGGGTGGCTCAGTTGATTAAGTTTCAGCCTTCAGCTCAAGTCATGATCCCAAGATCCTGGGGTCTTGGGATTGAGCTCCATGTCCTATCTCCCTGCCCATCAGAGAGTCTGCTTCTCCCTCTGCCTCTTCCCCTCTGTACCTGCCCTCCCCCCACTATCTCCTCTCTCTCTCTCTCTCAAATAAATAAAGAAAATCTTTATTTAAAAAAATGAGAAAAGGCATCAAAAAATAAATTCAATTTTCTCATGCTATATAAACTTTTTAAAAACATGGAAAAATTCTATCAGGACTATCTGGTGATAAATGGAGATCTTTCTCTTCTTTTCTATATTTCCCAAATACAGCCAACATGCATTACTACTGTAATCAAAAATTAAACACTAAATTTTATATTTTAAAAATAATAGTCCAAACTAACCTCTTGTTACTTATACAAATTAATTCCTTTTGGATTTAGATTTGGTAATCCTAACATCTCAATAAATTAATCCTAACATCTCAAGTTTTTAAAACTTCATCCTCATCCCCCCTTTTTAATTTCAGTGAAAAGATGTATAATTTGTTAAACAAGTATACTTGGTTGGGAGTAGAGAAGTAGTTTAAGTACATTTGAAACTAAAGGACCTTCAGAGATTTGAATGACCACATATGAACATACACTGCAGGAATTCTCAAACAGATCCAACCAAAAAGCCTGTCTCCAAGTTCTCCCGCCATCACTGAACTTCTGTATGAAAGAAGAAATGTGAGATGACTAGAGGTGTTGAATTATAAATTCCTGTGAATCTAAATTGAACTTTTGTCAGAATAAAAGAGTTTCTGACAAACTAATGGGGAATTTATTTTTTCTTTAAACATAGTAAAAGTATTAGGGAAAGATACTGCTACATTTGCTTGTATATGTTGACAGACAAGCCTCTAGTTGTCATCAACAGGGAACACAGAGATATTATATAACAATATCCATACACCATGTACTGAGTAATTATTCATCATATATCCTTTGTGTCAACTAAATTCTTTCTTATGATGTAAAAGTAGTGTCAGGAGGATGTCAGCTCATGGCTGTTCACATTTCAGATAGTTCTAGAGTTTCAGGGTGGGGTCAGAATTAGGGAAATCAGTAAAAACAAAAACAAAAACAAAACCACATACCTAACCTTGTTTCTGAAAGTCAGTATGAGCAAACTGACGTGGACTTATAGCTATGGAACTTGATTTTTAGCACACACTGTGTTAAATTATTTCATATATATGCAATGCTTTAAAAACATTGAAAGAAAAATGTTAGAATCATATGGGAAAAGAAAAAAACAGCACAAGGGTGGTCAACCATCTCACATAAGAGGAGATCATTTAAAAATGGGCTTGACCATTAATTTTCAAAGTGCTATCTACTTTGAGATTAACTGTAATCTATCTCAGAAAGATGACAAGCAAATGTGACTTTAAAACTACTGTGAGAAATATATTTAAAAAATCATAAAATATAAAGATGTATCAAAATATTAGAAATAAGGAGGTTCCTAATTTTTTAACCAGGGAAGTTTATGGATTTATTCATTTGTGAATCCACATAATACATACTAGTTTTTATGATAGCTGTAGCAAATAGAACAGTAGAAAAGAAATAGTCTATTCTCTCATGGGTCTGACAGACTAAGACATTAGACTGTTCAAAAGAGAAAAATTAAGACAATTCATTTAAATGAAAATAAAATATTAGAAATTTATTTTTTTAACCTAGAAATAAGATAGCTATGAAGCTGTACTATTGTTTAACATACAGATTGGTAAGGCCATCTTCACTAAGCTCACATGTGAGATCATCATATGTGCCCTATGGCTTATCAAGATATCCTGATGGAACAGTGGGAGGTCAGTAAGACGGGTGGCCTTTGCTCAGAGTTGAACTATTGCAGTTTAATTGCAATAGTTAAGCAGATTTACAGATTACATTGATCTGTTTTACTGAAATTCACCCTCACAAAATGAAGTGAAACTTCACTCTTGCAAAATGAACAAGAAATTCAGAAAGACTCTTGCAAAAGAGCCACATATCAAAGGCAATTCTACTAACACAACTGAACAATTAGAAAATGACAATGCTGGGGCACCTGGGTGGCTCAGTGGGTTAAAGCCTCTGCCTTCAGCCCAGGTCATGATCCCAGGGTCCTGGGATCGAGCCCCACATCGGGCTCTCTGCTCAGCGAGGAGCCTGCTTCCCCCTCTCTCGCTCTGCCTGCCTCTCTGCCTACTTGTGATCTCTCTCTGTCAAATAAATAAATAAAACCTTAAAAAAAAAAAAAAAGAAAAGAAAATGACAATGCTAAGTTTTCTTTTCCCCCTTGGGCAAATTTCTTATCAGCCATTTATGTGTTAAAAGTCAATGATAATCCCATCATATCTAATACAATCAGGTTACTATCACTAAACTATTATAATTAACAGTATTAAGGTTGGCTATAATATAATTTTTAAAATTAAATGAGAAAAAATTTTCACACTAAAAGAAAAAGGAAATAATAAATAAATAAATAAATAAAAATTGCATTCAACTTCATTTTTTTTTTAAATTTATTTATTTATTTGATAGACAGAGACCACAAGTAGGCAGAAAGGCAGACAGAGAGAGGGGGAGGCAGGCTCCCCACCAAGCAGAGAGCCCAATGCGGGACTCGATCCCAGGATCCCGGGACCATGACCTGAGCCAAAGGCAGAGGCTTTAACCCACTGAGCCACACAGGCACCCCAACTTCATTCTTTTTCAATCCCTATAATTGGCCAAGTTTTATAATATAGTTATATTTGCATTTGATTATATTTATATTTTAACATAAGAATATAATTTATGTACAATTAAACATTTATTTGGATTCAGAGTCATAAAAATATTTTACTGCAAGGGGTGCACTACCAAAAACATTTGGAAGCCATCAATCTGGAGGATATAAATTCTATAAATAATAGATCTGTAAGGCTAATATCAATAATCAGGAACATTCTAAAAGAGATATTTTGTCAACATTTGAAAAGAAAGGTAAATATAATGAAAAGCATGTAGTGATTATTAGGAATCAAGGATGACTTCTATAAAAATAACTAGCACAACTGACTTGATTTGTCTTTTTAATAATGTCACCCTGACATTAAGAGTATGGAGTAAATACTATCTTGACTTGAGCAAAGTACTTGGGAAAAAATCAAGATGTGAATAAAGTAGAATTTAGATGACACATGCTAGGAGGAAAGCTAATATGATAACCAGAATAATCTTTCAGCTCACTTTCTCTGGTACCACAAGTCCAGAGTCTTTTGATTGCTCTGAGAATGAGATCTATAATCCATCGATCCTACCACCTTCCACTGCCCCTTTCTCCCCTGGTGCCCTCACTACTTTCCTTAGCTGGTTTAAATTCCATGACTCAGTCATTACAACCATTCTCTTACATAAACTCTTTGCTCTCTTGCCTCTCTCTGGCTTTCTTGACTAAACTTCTACCCTCTATATGTAAACCTATGCCTGAATTGAAACATGACAGCAGCTAAACTAGTCATGGCCATGCTATTCTAGGCTCACTTTAAATTCATGAGCAAGTAATCCTTAATACCACCCAGGATTATATTTCCCTTGTAATTTCCTATTCTCCACTCTCTCCTCAACAACTATTTTACAGTGTTTTCTCTTTTCAAAAATCAATGTTTTCTCTTCCATTCTCACTATGACTTTACTTTCAATTTCATTGAGCCTTCCCAGCCACCTACATGTATCCAAGCCCATCAGCTCTTATCTACTGTTCTGTTAATGAGGAGAAAGGCCCAAGTTCTAGCTGTAGCCTATCAAGATTTAGAAAAGGTGTGAGATTATACTCTACTTGCAACCTGAGAAGTTAGTATGCCACAGTTTCATGGGTGATACTAAAAGTTATGAGAGTCCTGGGTTGGATACAAAGGATTATTTATTACTTGTCGAAATTACAGTAGTAAGAGTATGGTCCTTTTTCTGTAATGTTTTCTGTGATGTGATTTTATGTGTCAACCTGGCTGGGCCATGGGTTGTCCAGGTGCTATGGATGCATGTTTATGTATCCCCAAAATGCAATATGTGGAAATCCTAAGTCCCAATGTAATGGTATTTAGATGTGAGACCTTTGAGAGGTAATCAGTGTTAGATTAGATCATTAGTGGGGAGGTCCTCATGATAGAATTAATGCATCCATAAAAAGACAAGGAAATACAGGATCTCCCCACCACCAACACAAACACAAACACACACATCCCTCTCTAGGTACCTATCAAGGAAGGCCATGTGCAGACAAAACCAAGAAGAGGGCCCTCCAAGAACTTGACTACCCTTGCACACTAATCTTAGACTTCCAGCCTCCAGAACTGTCAGAAATTAATGGTTTCTGTTTAAGCCAGACAGTCTATGGTACTCTGTTATAGCAGCCTGAACTGGCACCAGGTATTCGGTTATGTGTTTTTTCTGGGTGAGTCTGTAAGATCATTCCTCTATGAGATTAACATTCAGATTCATAAACTGACTAATGAGAATGCCCTGCCCCCACCCCAGGGGAAGCATGCCCTCCCCAAAGTGAGCGGGCTTCATTCAATCCATTGAAGACCTGAATAGAATAAAAGGGTTGAATAATAAAGAATTTTCTCTCTCTGCCTAACTTTGAGAGTACACATTGGTCCTCTACCCTCAGACTCAGACTTAGACTGGAACTTACACCATCAATTCTTCTGGTCTTCAGGTCTTCAGACTCAGACTAGAACTATATGTAATTCTCCTGTGTCTCCAGCTTGCTAACTGCAGATCTTGAACTTCTCAACCTCCATCAACCACATGAGCTGATTTATTATGGTAAATCTTTACATTCTATACACAAAATCTCTTTGGTTATGTTTCCTGGAAAACTCAAACTAATACTGTTCCTCAATTCCCACAAGTCATGTTATGAGAACCAAGTGACATCTGCCCACGCAGTGGATTGCATTACAGAAGAGGAAATCTGAGCTTAGGAAACCCAAATATTTTATGATGGGATGAGACATTATCTCCATTGTACTAGACAGAAGCAAACCCATTTTCTCTCTAGAGGGAGATAGCATTTATCTCTAATTTCCAAGGTTATTGGCCAAACAAACATACTTGAAAAGATAGTCCAGAACAAAGAGGTGGGAAGTGCCTTTGCTAACAAGATGCACAGAAATGTGGGAGACACACAAAAATTGTCTCCTAACATGACCACCCCCTCTCCATTTGAATCTATCCCCTTGTGCCTACTTAAAAATGTTGTTTTGGCAATTTCCACATCTCTCTCCTAGGGAATTATTTTTTTTTTCTTTTTCTATCAGCTCATTCCCATTTATGTAAGTTTTTTGCATCTTCAAAAAAAGTTGACTCATTTTCAACTCATTTACCATCCCCATTTTTCTCCTTTCTTTCCTAGCAGATCTCATGGGGGGAAATAACTGTTTAGATTCACTTCCCCCGAGTGATCTCTATTGTCTCCCAAACTCATTCTTTTTTTTTTTAATGCTATGTTAGTCACCACACAGTACATCATTAGTTTTTGATGCAGTGTTCCAAGATTCATTGTTTGCATATAACACCCAGTGCCCCACACAATGCGTGCCTTCCTTAATACCCATCATTGAGCCAACCCATCCCCATCCTCTAAAACTCTCAGTTTGTTTCTCAGAGTCCGCAGTCTCTCATGGTTTGTCCCTTCTCCTCCCATCCCCCCCTTCATTCCCCTTCCTTCTCCTAATGTCCTCCATGCTATTCCTTATTTTCCACGAGTAAGTGAAATGATATAATTGACTTTCTCTGCTTGACTTATTTCATTCAGCAGAATCTCCAAAAAACAAATAATCAAGTCAAAAAATGGGCAGAAGAAAACAGATACTTCTCCAAAGGAGACATACAAATGGCATCCAAACCCATTCTAATTTAACTTTGCCCTCCTGTCACTACACTAACCCTCCTCTTGTCAAGAGCAATAATGACTTTTATGTTGCTCAGTTTAATGGTTGGTTATCAGTTCTCATATTGTGCCATGAGAAGTATCTGAAAAAATTGTGTTCCCTCTTGCTTTTTGAACACAGTCTCCACTAATTTTTCAGGAAACTACTCATACCACTTTTCCACCATTCTCTGACCACTCCTCACTCTCCTTTGCTGGTTGCACATCACCTCTCCAAACTCGAAATGGATTCAATCCTTGGATCACTTCTATATCCTATCTACACTCATTCTCTTGATAATTCATTTAGTTCATTGATTTTAAATAGTATTTCCTATATACTATTGGCTCTGGAAGTTATATTTCTGGCCCATATCTTCTCCCAGAACTCCAGACTTATATGTCCAACTGCCTGGTTAACATTTTTTCTGGAATATTCACTTGGTTTCTAAAATTTTTACTCCTAATATTTTCTCCTTATCTTGTTCCTCTTCCCCATTTAGGTAAATGGCAACCATTTTTTTCAGTTGCTCAGGCCTGAAAGTCCTAAAGTCACCCATGATCTTCTCTCCTAGTCTGCATTTAATCCTTCACCTAATCCTGCCTGTTCTATTTTCCAAAATTATCCAGAAGGGAAGTGATTTTCACCACTTTCTTTGCTGCCATCCCAGTCTGAGCCACCAATATCTGCAGTAGCAACCTTCCCTCCCTCAAAACAAAACAAAACAACAATAAAAAAAAAAAAAACCCACCTGGCCTCTTTCCTCTTGTCCATTGCCAGCTTTGGTCCTCAATACAGCAACCAAAATGACCCTGTAATAAGTCACTCATGTCATTCCTCTTCTCAAAATCCTCCAGGAGCCTTCCAAAGTAAGAGCTCATATTTACTACAGTTATATAGAAAGCTACCATTTTTTCTCTGGTCTCATCCTAATATCCTCCTTGCTAATTCCAGTTCAGCCACACTGTCTTCTTCTTGCTCCTTGAATACACCAGGCATATTTTGCTCTCCAGAAATCTCCCATTTCTTCTACCTCCCAGCTCATCTTCCAATGGCCCAAATGGTTCAGCATCTGTTTCTTCTTGGTGAGATTTATTTGACCACCCTATCTAATTTTATAACACCTTTCCTCTTCCCCCAGATTTCCTGTCTCCCTTTCCTTTACATGGTTTCCTTAACATTGAATTATTAACATTCTGTATATCTCATGTATTTGTCCCATTCATTGCATTCCACCCCCCACTAGAATGTCGGTTTCATAAGAGCTGAGATTTGTGCCAGTTTTCTTCATTCTTCCCTGCTTAGCACTTACAACATTGTTTATAACATGGATGACACGCAATAGCTATTTGAAGAATGGATTAAGAAGTCATTCCGTGAGGGACGCCTGGGTGGCTCAGTTGGTTAAGCAGCTGCCTTCGGCTCAGGTCGTGATCCCAGGGTCCTGGTATCGAGTCCCACATCGGGCTCCTTGCTCTGCAGGGAGCCTGCTTCTCCCTCTGCCTCTGCCTACCACTCTGTCTGCCTGAGCTCACACTCTCTCTCTCTAATAAATAAATAAATAAATACATCTTTTAAAAAAATTAAAAAAAAAAAAAAGAAGTCATCCCATGAGATAGAATTCAACAACCAGAGATGAGTTAGGTTCACATGCAAAAGCATAAGTGAAGCTGGAACACACTATGCTAAGTGAAACAAGCCAGTCACAAATGGACAAATACTGCGTGTTTCCACTGATGTGAGGTATCTAATATGGGTTTGAAACATCAGTGAGTCAAATCCATAGAAGCAGGCAATAGAATGGTGAAAGTCTCAGTTATACAAGATGAAAAAGTTCTAGAAACCTCCTGGACAACAAAATGCCTATCTTAACAATACTGTGATATGCACCTAAAAATTCAAGAGTAGGTCTCATGTTAAGTGTTCTTACTACAAAAACAAAAGCAAAAAAAGGGGGGGGGCAGGAGGGAATTTTGCAGGTGATGCTGTTTATTATCTTGATTGTGGTGATGTTTTAATAGGTGTATGCATATGCCTGAACTTATTAAATTATAAACATTGAATATATGTAGGGGTTTTTGTGTATCAAATATGTCTTAAGAAAGCTTAAGAAAGTCAATAATTCAGAAAAAAGGGACAGGAACATTTAATATGGCCCCTGTCTTGCAATTTCCCCATATTATGTTATTTGGACCTCAGTACCTAGGCATGAGGTTTTTCTTCAACTTTACATTTCGTTCCTCCTCACTATTCATTTCAGTTATCTGTTGCTCAGTGAAGCCTCTCCCATTATAAAATACCTCCTTTAAACCTATTAAATCTCCTTCTGTACCTCCTGTGTAGTATGTTCATACTTCTGTTGTTGTCTTTGTTACACCATGTTGTAACTGTTTGAGTCTTGCTCTTTATAACCTCTGAGCTACTAGACATTTAGATTCATGTCCGTGATTTGCTGTATTTGACACCCCCATGTCCATGTGATACAACTGATTTTCAAATGTAACTGAATATGTTTCCCAAAAAGTCTAGAATGTTCTAATTTTCCAAAAGCTTTAGTATGAAGCAAACTTGTCATTAGTAGATATCTGCTATCCAGATTATGAAAAGTGGATCTCAAATATTGTGACAAAAACATGGCCACATGAGAGAGTGAGCCTCCCATTACTGGGTGTGTCTGGGCAGAGCTTAGGTGGTTGATGCTCAAGGGCCCTTGTGCAGGAGATTGCCCAATCATACCGGAAGTCAAACTAGAAAAGACCTTAGAACCTGAGAAAATCATTCTCTGATCAGAGAAAGTCATTTCCTGTTTTTTCTGTATTTTTGTGTAATTTGTAGCAGTCTTTGAGGTTTTAGCATACTGTGTTGTCTAATCTAATTTACTACAGTTTGGATACAATTTAAAGATTAAATTCAAATTCAAATATAAATCTATAGTGAACACATGTGTTTAAGTAATCTGAAGCATTTTATAGTCAAAATATATTTTCAATTTAAAGGCCTTCTTCTATTTTCATAATACTTTTTATATTAATAAGCTTAGCTTTTAAATAACACAAAAATAGTTTGCCATTCTAAAATGTTATTATGAGTGATATTTTTCTTTGACTGCTTAATCCTTATTTCCTCTTCTCTCCCCTTCACTTTTTTCCAAATTTTAAGTTTAATTAGTTGTATTTCTGTGCAAATTTTTAATGACTTTAAGGTATTTGGATTTTAGAAGCATCTGCATTTATACTGAATTTTATTTTTTTAAAGATGTATTTATTTAATCCTTACAGTGTTAATGTTTCATGAGTAACAACTTTATTTCAAAATACCTCAGTGACTACCAAACACACAAAAATTGTTCTTCTCCTGATACTTTTATCATACATCATATTTCACAAAGTAATTATATTTTTTCACTTTATCCTAAAAACAAAACCAAACCTAGAAGAGACAGATGTTATCTTCATTCCATAACAAGTGTTCTAGCCCAGAAAGGTTTAAAAGACTTATTCATGATCACATGGCAAGTCATGGCAAATTTAGAAGTAAAATTTTCTCCTGATTTTAGCCTAAAGCTCAGTATATTTCAAATGGACATGTCTAAATTCCAGAGTCTGTTTGGTGGCTGGATAATTTTTAATTATCTTTTAATTTCTTCAAGGCAGAAAATGTCCATTTGCTCTTGTTTTGTTAAGCAAAGAAAATATACTTCATATTTCTTGAATTTATTATTTATTTATAATTTACTATACATCTAAAAAACCAGAATCGATTCTTAGAATACAGTATTTAGTAGTTGAATTGCAGTTACCCCACTAATATTTTTTCCTTCAAATCTGCCTTCCCCTGGCCCTCATCTCCAGAATCGTGTCATCACGTATGAATTCCCATCTGGCAGGAGACCTCTTCTGCTCTTGATTTTAAAGGAATCTGACATAATTTAAAATCATTCAAATTCCAAAAAGCACATTTGGTTTTTTGGTTAAAAATTTCTCTGCTCCTTATTATGTAAAAGTTTGATGTCTTATTTCTTTTACTATAAAATAAGTCCAGTTACTCTCTGTACATCAGTCAGTATTAGCAAGTCACAAAAATGTGCCATAAGTTGCTAGCACAATAAGTCTTCTCTGAGGGACAATTTTGAAGTCTAGAAACCTGCAGAAACCAAGAAAATATTTCTTCAAAGTACATCTTATGATTTCAAATTCCTTTTGCTATGCTTATGATAAATCCATTCATTTTCCTACCCGTATTTGCATCACACTAATAATAGATCTTCTTTATTAATCTCACAGTAGAAATAAATATGGTTACAATAAAAGGAAAAACCTGAAATCTGTATATATTATCATTCAGTAAATTGAAATCTCCCAGGGTATATGAATAATTATTTGAGGAAAGTAATATAGAAAAATGTGATTTAACCTCAGTAATTTTGCAAGGGCCATATAGCAATGTGTTATTACATATAATAATCCATTGCTATATATATATACACACATATATATATTTCTCCCTATCAGTATATATATCAAAATTCTCCCTATCAATATATTTAGATAGATAGATAAATAGATAAATAGATAAAATTCTCCCTATCAGTAAATATTGTGCACTGTCTAGGACATTCACATGATGTCCCTCAGCTTTTTCCTCACTTCAGCTGCACAGAATACCTGAGAAAAGGGAAACTCTCTGGAAAGGAGAGAATAATTTCCAAGGGAACAAAAATGGTAGACGGTAAGACACCTAACCATTTGGTAGGAATCTTAATCCTTGCCGTGTTAGCCTTTAGCCTCTAAGAGAGAAAGAAAGAGAGAGATGGAGGTACATTGAAAAATGGCCTTTATCTACTGAGTAACTTTCTAACATAGTCAATAGGTATAATAAGCTTTCAGCCAGCTTCCTAAGTGGAATCAACCCTTCAAGACCAGTGAAGTTAGAGCATATTACAGAAATTGTCAAGACATTATGCAAATGATTCAAAGACTTCTGATCCTGAATAGAAGGGGACAGATATCTATACTACATGGCTAGATCTGCTTTAATGATACAAATTACTAAGCATTCTAGAGCACCACCAAAGATTATTTCAAGGAAATCATATCCTTATCCTTCTAGCCCATGAAGTTACAATTCATATTCATATTATAATTCATATTTAGAATAATATCCAATCCATCCAATGGGAAATCCATCCAAACAGGCCCTGTATATCCAGAGAAAAGGGAAGGAAGCATCAGAAGAAGGCAATGACTGGCAAAAATCTCACACTTCTGTCTGTCTGTCTGTCTGTCTGTCTAGAAAGATTAAAGAACTGAGCAGAATCCCACTCACGTATTCATCTAAACTGAAATGTGATTGACAACAAACTAGAAAGCATAATCATCTAAGTAAGGTCTTCACATGGGAAATGCAGCTTGTAAGCTTATGTATATAAATTTATTATAATATCAAGTTTAGAAAAAATATACAGTTCTCTCAAAATCTTTTAAAAAATTCAGCTTCCTTTCCCATTTAAAAAATTATTGAGTTCGGAGCCCCTGGGTGGCTCAGTGGGTTAAGCCTCTGCCTTCGGCTCAGGTCATGATCCCAGGTTCTTGGGATCAAGCCCCGCATCGGGCTCTCTGCTAAGCAGAGAGCCTTCTTCCCCCTCTCTCTCTGCCTGCCTCTCTGCCTACTTGTGATCTCTCTGTTAAATAAATAAATAAAATCTTTAAAAAAAATTATTGAGTTCAAAAATCTTGGAGTTTAAAAGAATTAAATGTTCGCTGAACACAGAATATGCATAAACCATGTACACGATGCATCCCCGGTTTATAAAGTATATAGAAGTAGATGTTGGCCATTTCATATAACTGATACTACATAATACATTGATAGCACATAGCTTTCAATTCCTCAGGTAACTACATAAAAGAAATCTAGATTACCAAAGTGACGTTTCTATGTTGTTTGTGTCTCAAAAATGATGAGGGACACTAGGCAAGAAATGATGCATTTGGATGTTTAAATCACCTGAAACATTCCATTCTCATGGTGCACTGTGGCATGAGCGAAGAGAGATTGATCCTTAGCTTTGACCATGCTTACTAATTTCCCCAGGTTCATTACTTTCTGTTTCTTTCTGGCACTTACTTTGCGCTCTTGCTCCCTCTCCCTCTTCTTCTCTCCCTCTCTTCTAATTAGGCCACCTCTTTTCTTCCTCTCCTTCTTGCTCTAAATATACTTGCTAAGTCCATTGCTGCAATCGCCTCTTTTCCACGTTATCTTTTTTTAGGCACAATGCCAGTGCCATTTTCCTTGTGATTTGTGAAAGTCTTTCTTTCCTCTGTCCCTGCCCAGGCCTCCTACCCCCTGCCTAAGCTTTTCCTTTTTCCTTTATTATCTACTATACTCTCTGTTATATTTCTAGCCCTTAAAGTTCACAGGGCTCGTGAGAAAAGAAAACTACAGCTGTGGTGAAACAACAGAGGTTTGTCCAAACACTACCCTTGGTTATTTGAATCCAGTTTATAGTGTTGCTTCCAAACAACAGCTTAATTACAGGAATATCAGAGAGAAAAAGAAAGAAAGAAAGCAAAAGAGAGAGAGAGAGAGAGAGAGAGAGAGAAAGACAGAAACCGACAAAAATCAAGCCAAAGCCTTGGAAAAAGCAGTTGTCATCTGTAGGGCCCTCAAACTCGCCCTGCCCCTGCATCCAGAAGATGAAACCAGCTATAGCTACATTTTCCCCCTGTTTATGGGCGAATTGGACCAAAAAGCTTTTCTTCACCCAACTGCAATGAACTTTCAGTACTACATGACGCAGAATACAAGCCATCATAAACTGTAAGTGGCAAGCTAAAGAATATACATTTAAGGGGCACCTGGGTGGCTCAGCGGGTTAAGCCTCTACCTTCGGCTTAGGTCATGATCTCAGGGTCCTGGGATGGAGCCCCGCAACGGGCTCTCTGCTCAGCGGGGAGCCTGTTTCCTCCTCTCTCTCTGCCTGCTTCTCTGCCTACTTGTAATCTCTATCAAGTAAATAAAAAAATTAAATTAAAAAAAAGAATATACATTTAATTTGAATGGGAGATTTGCAGTCTTATCCAGACCACTGAGGAAGGCGATCAAGACCCAGATGCCTGAGCTCTTAGCCACATGCAGAGAATCTCATGAGCTAAAGCAATCCCCAAAGAACTCTGGACTAGAGGGGCCAGTTTGGGCTTCTACACTTGAATCACTCCTTCCCTTAGTGATGCAATGATGCTGAAGTCCTTAATTTCACCAGTGCTGTAATATATTTTCTTTTTCTCTAATAGTTTTTTATGTTTATTTTTATGGCTAGTTGAGTTGCCGAAAATCCCTGCCCTGACCCTATAGGCACAAGATGCCAGGTGAATTTACCCCCGTACTGATCAGCAATTTTGTTTTCAGCTCATAAATAAATACGGTTTTGTATGCATTGAGAACAGAATAAATATATGTAAAGTCTTATAGGGAAATTGATCATTATAAATATAATTGTATCACTTTTCTGCCTTTCTTACTCCGCATGCATCTAAAATAGGTCTACTGAGCCGCTGACCTACAGAGAAAAAAAATTTCTGATTATAACTGGAAACATTAAGAAAATCCTATATTTGCAAAATTAAAATTATCAAAAATGATGGTACCAGGAACACCAAATTAAGTTCCCTGTAAACTACAGCCAGAAGTCAACAGGACAGAGACAAGTGATGGAACTGAACTTCTACACTAAACGTCTCACAAAACCACACCTGAATTAGGCTTGGGGGGAAAAAGAGCAAAAATACATGAATTCCAAACAGATCATTAGGAAATTAAAGATGAACAGAAGAGAGGAAAAATAAAGAGAAGAAAAGGAAAAAGCAGGGATGCTGTTATTTAATTAACACTGATGTATAGCCACAAATAGTGTAGATAGAAATTCATACTCTAAGAATCTTTTAAAGAGAAATACTGCTGTGATAAGAGAAAAGGAAGCATTAACACTGACCAGCTTTTGAAAATGATATTTTTCCCTATGAAGGTCTGTGAAAATTGCACCGTACTAGTAATATTTAATTGTAGCATAGAAATTAAACACCATTTACTTGATATAAAATAGGGATAGTATGTAAATTAAGTAAGTTTCAATTCATGTCTTCTTACTCACATCTGTTGGCAGTTTAAATAGTTTTAGTGTCATTAATTGTTATAAAAGTGCAAGATTTGCTGTATGCTTGCCACTTAGGACCAAAGGCACAAAAGTCTAATTGAACTAAGTAATTAGTAATTTGTCATTTCCTATTGTCAGCAATTACTTTCCATTAGAAATCCTCACTGAAAATTCTAATTTGAAGTGAGGTTTGCATTTTATTGCTGTCCATCCAAATTAGTTTAAAATTGACAGCTACATTTTCATTTAAAATTTTAAAGATATTAAATATGCTTGAAAAACTGATGCATACTCAACTCCACACAAGCCACTGCGTGTGGGTGTGTGTGTGCGCACATGCACACACACACACAGAAGTGCACACCACGCACACAAAAGAGAAGACAGCCAACACTGAAAGAGGCACCTTTGATTTCCCCAAAAGAGTGTTGCTGTGCCAGTGTCACATCATTCTTGCTTCTATGGAATTCCAGGTTTCTGATTCTTGTCTTCAAATGCAGACCCCTGCCGTGGTGCTCTCCCCTGCCCGCAGATGGACCAGGAAACAACACACTATTAGACTTCTTTCTGGGGTTCTGAGCTCCCTCTGGAATATGGCTGCTGGAGGGTTTTCCATTTGTTCTGTCTTCATGCACCACTAGCCAATCAACACCTTCCCTGCCCCATGTTCTGAGCACTGTATAAAGCCAAAGGCGAACCTAACCCTCAAAAATACTACTAAGGAGGTAATTTATAATTAGCATGGGTCTGCTGGTGTACTTTAAACTGAGGGCAAACTGGGGAGTCAAAGCTCATCTCTGGTTTCCTTTGTAAAAGTTTGAACACCGCATGTCATTCATTCAACCAGATAGTTTTCCTGTATTAACACTTAACGAGTCTGTTTCCCTAGGGTACAGCTGGATTTCTTTAACAAATCGACTAGATTTCCAACTGCTAAAATTAAAAATAAAGAAACAAACTTCACAGATTTTTCTCTCTGCCCCAGCACTAAAATCCTGAAACCGTGCAACAAATCTTTAACGAAGATAGTGGTGTTGATACAACTACGCACAAAGGCCCAGTGTCTTAGATGAGGCTACCAAAAAAGTTGCTTGGGGAAAAGCGTATTCATATATTTATTATGATAAAAATAGCTATGTCCACAAAGAACAGATTTGATTTATTAGCCTAAAGTTAGAATTGCATTAAAGGGCAAAAGACAATGGAATTTCACAATTACATGTCTAATAATTTAATAACTAATAAGGGTGGTGTTGACTGCATCTCTATATTAATTAACTGAAGTGTACGGTTTACTAATTTCTTTTTTCCTAAGGTACATACAGGCTAAAATTGACTTGTAACACTGGAAATGGTAATGAATTTCTCTCATTTTTAAAAATGACATTCTAATCATTACTCTAAATTCATATACTTCCATGGAACAAATTTTCTACTGTTACCCCTTTGGTGACTAACTAGATATATCACACATCTGTAACACTTAAGTGAACATTAATTAGTGTTAATTTACAATCAAATTCCAATGGAGAAGCAAATTATGCTTTCTTGAACATCAAAAGTCTTTATCACGACCATTATGATGAAGAATGCCAGAACATCTTAATTATTTCTGCTTATAAATAATGTTTTCCACAAATCTTCAAAATGCACGGGAGTGCTCTAGAAAACAAGGGGAAAAAAAACTAGTCTCATTATAATTTGGTTTTAACTTAGTGATAATGCAATTCATTCCAATGTATATCTTGCTCTCCTTTCTTTCTTCATCATAATGGAAAAAGAGATTGTCTGAAAGTTCAAGAGCAAATTTTTTCCATTGGGCAAATTGAGATCTATTGAAATAGATTTAAGAAATTTGACTGCACTGCCACAAGATTTTGTTACATAAATCCAAGATTGTCTATAACATCCCAGTTTTATGTGAACCAAAAATTATTTTAAACTGTGAAATATCTGTCTCCCTGCATGTGTTATGTATCATTATCTCAATAGATCCGCATAGGGGTAAAGCAATATGCTTCACAGAAGAAAAGTAAGCCACACACCCTTACCTCTTAGTTGGCTCATACTAAAATTGTGTATAATTGCCAATAAGGCACTGAAGAAAAGAGAGAATTAAATTAAAAGTTCAATAAACACTGATCAATATGCTTGTAAATACCAAGTCTATAAAATGATCTTCCCTTTAAATGTAGTTATACCACAGCTACATGGTCTGTATTTTGGAATTCAGCCGACCATTTTTAAGGCTAGTTAAATTTATTTCCAATAGAAATGCACCAGAAATCTAAGACTGCCCGAGAGGGTTTTTTAAAAAAAAGAAAGAAAGAAAACAGCAGCCTGGATTCTTAAACTCTCGCTGTCTCCTGGTTTAGCATTAGCTCACAATCAGCTGAATAAAGAAGTCATCTCTGTCTAAGATGTAAATAAATCACAAGCCTCAGTTACTTTACCACTAGCTGTTTGTCATTCAGGAAAATAATGGTTAATCAATGTCTAATCAATGAAGATGTGTAACATATTAGTTTGCAGTCCTTCATCATCCTATTTTCTTCAATTGCCTGGGGGTTTGTGTTCAGTACTTACAGAATCGATTACAATTGAGAGTGATCATTCAGCTCATGTTGAGAGCTGTCAGCTGTGCTTTCCACGAGGCAGCTTTACTTTCGTGTTTAATATGAGATGCTAGTACGTAGCTGCATCTGACAAACTAAGTTCCATGGTGAAACATTTTATGAGAAGTGCTCGAGTAACTAATTGTATCACTACATGTCACTTGATGAAACTAAACTTTTCCTGACTTCACAATAATCATAAGCATTACTGGCTTGCTGGGGAAAATTAAAGAGAAATAGCTGCCTGCTTGAGTCTGATCATGCCTGCAGGGAAGGTCTACGAAAGGCAACTACCAATGACGCCTTTGTAAATCACTCCAGGAAGGGGGTGTGGGAGGGGAGATGAGTCTCCAATTTTCATATAAAGCAAGGTTTTCTTTTTTTAAGATTTTATTTATTTATTTGTTAGAGAGAGAGAGCACAGGCAGACAGAGAGGCAGGCAGAGGCAGAGGGAGGAGCAGACTCCCTGCCAAACAAGGAGCCCGATGTGGGACTCGATCCCAGGATGCTGGGATCATGACCTGAGCCGAAGGCAGCCGCTTAACCAACTGAGCCACCCAGGCGTCCCTAAAGCAAGGTTTTCTGACATAAAGACGGTGTAGCCTCATGTACAGGCATCCTCATAAGGCCACAGTTTCCTGCAAACACCAAGAGAAAACTTGGACCTGCAGGCTCTTGATGCATTTGTTTTAAGAAACAGCCTTTTGTGGCTATGTGCATTTAAAGTCCAAAGAAACTGTTAATTGCCTGACAGTCCCGTTTTCCTTGCCATTTATAAAAATGTATCACCAACCTATACATCCTGAAGAAATACTGGGAGAGTATTGCAAAGTGTGGGAGAGGAGAATCTTGATTCCCTTTCAACAACAACAGGTAATTGTCAAGTTAGGGAGCTTTTTGCTTTAATTATGCTTTTGTGATTTGCTTTGCAAGTTGGGCTGATGACATTCGCAGAGCCCAATGTTAAAAAGTAATAACGATAGAGTATTTCATTAGAAACATTTTTGGATCCTGATAGGATTGATTCAAAGAGCAAGTGCAGGCATCTTCTTGTTAGTATCAGTTACAACAGCTCCCTCTAGTGCCCATAGCTTTGAAGCACCTCGTGGAAAGCAGAAAAACCATTCTCATGCCTTTCAAGCTCATTGACACTTGCTTTATAGCCATTATTAAGAAACTTTAAAAAGTGTATCCATCATCACAAGTGACCTAAATGTGCTCTTAAACTTAAAGATGTTTTAGTATAATCCTGTGATCAAGCATACTAGAGAAATTTAAAATGATCTAAGATTTTTTTAAGTTATAATAGTGCATTAACTTTATTAGAGTATTGCTTCAGTGATACATTGTCAAGTTTTATGGATATTTCGGGATATGTTTTAATTGTTTAAATTGCTGGGATAACTCGCTTAACTAATGACAACACCTTAAAGAGAAGGGTTGTTTCACAGTCAATGCCAGAAATGTTCAATGAAATAGGGAACTTACATTGTTTCCAGTAACAGTGGGAAGAAAAAAACTTTCAATTTCTCTGAATCCAAATTTTTTAATGAATCTGGCTTGTTTTTAAAAATAACTAATTTTAAAGGTGAGCAATAAAGATCTCATTAATGATTAGATAACATTTTGTTTCCTCTTAGTTGTAACTCCCTTAATTTTGCAAATAAATCCCATTATAGTTATGAGTACATTCGATTGCTGAAAAGATGAAAGAATATCTGCAAAACAGTGGTTTCTATTTTGAAATAGAGTTTCGTGATTGTGAAGAGCAGATACAGGGAAGATGTGTGTATTTTAAATAATGAATGTATCTTTCTGGGTTGATAAGCTAAATGCATAGAGAAGGAATTAGAATTCATCAATTTATACTAAATATTTTATGCAGGCATAAACTGTATTCTTATAAACAAGTCACTTAGCTAACCCGACCTGAAAAAACAACACACAAATATCTCATTTTTAAGTGAATCAAAACTCTATGGTTGTGTGTGTGTGTGTGTGTGTGTGTG